>JBAMJV010005124.1:72500-211795 GCA_037951105.1 Echinarachnius parma | reverse complement strand
AAATCAAAAAGCTTCTGGGGGCTCTGCAATCTGCCCCCTGGACCCCCGCATAATGACACAGAGATGTTCCCTAATGTTTTTCATTGTTTTGAATGGGGGCACACCCCCCCCCCCCCCCCCTCACCCCGTCCCTACTCGTAGCTATGCCACTGCATGTCATCTTATAGGGAGTTTGGGTGTTGGGGGCTATATTAGCCTATTACATTAGAAACATTCGAAAATATTGAAAATGTGAAATGGTCTATAGAGACCGTTTTAGAGATTTAAATATGGTTAATGATAAAATAAAATAAAAAATCCTTGATGCAGTGGCATAGCGACGGGGGCACGGGGTCACGTGCCCCCCCCCCCCCCCCCCCCCCCCCCTCCCAATAATTTGAAGTAAAATACAGTGTTAATGAAACATAAGGGGAAATTTGTTGAAAAAACAAAGAAATACATAAAGTGTGCCCCCCAAAAAAAATAAGTCAGCTTCAATGTTTCGAGTATGAATCTTCAGCATATCAGCTCAATTGGTAGATATAATTTTCGCACGGCACGCGGTTGGTTAGAATGATTAGACAATTTGCATGTGGAGCTGTTATAGTTTTACCAAATGTTTGAGTGCCGCAGCGGCAATGGCGATAAGAAGTTAGGAAGATTATGCGTTAGTAAAATATTTGTAGTTTTGAAACAAGGAATCCCATGTATTCCTTGAGTGGACTCCTGATGGACATTCTGGTACTGTATATATTACGATGGCAATTAATTGACCTCTCTGGAAACCAATTAGCCCTTGAACATACTTTTATTGAAATAAAAATACATTGAATAAATTAGAAGTATGCATGAATTCAATATTTATGTTAGATGTCAGGACCAGGTGGAATGTCTCGAATATTGCATCGAAAAGTGAAACAGAACATTATCAATATTAATGGTAAATATATTACTCATTGCGGATATAGTATCGAAAATAATATCGCTAGTGATATTCGTTTGTCTTGCAATGTATGGTCAACAAGGGATCTAATAGATCACGAAGTTTCGTGCGCCGCTGCAACACTTTGTCAAGTAATTGTTTGTTTCAATTGTTTGTTTGTTTGTTAAATTTGTTTGTATTTATACACGGTAAAAAGCCCTCGATCAGCCAAAGAGGCTGTTCAGTTCAATTTTATCCAAGTTTTGTTTACATGGTGCTATAAAAATAAGAACAAGTATTATCATTTACACAAAATTCGAATGGGGTGTTGTCAGTTAGTAATCAAAATAAATTCATTGAACACCGTTCCTTTTTATTGCTCGAAATAAAGTATAGACAAGACAGGCAATGTTTAAATTAGAAGTAGGAATCGATGAAACACGAGGAAACAATTGACAAACTGTGGCATTGATAAATTTTATTCACAGAACTATAGGAGAATTGATGCAAATTTAAGAGTTTTGTACGTTTGTGTGTGTGTATTGTAGTTCAGTGTACATTATTCTAAAATAGCCCATAAGGTGCATAATTTGGATGTTTTATATTGATAATTATGAAGTGTTTTGGTTGCAGTTATTGCATAACTAACACTTGAACATTGCATCAGGCTCATAAGGCTTGGTACGAACAGTCACGTCACGTTCACGTTCACATCACGTGAAGGTTCTGTACCTTTTGTGAAACAGGTCACCCAAATCTACGAAGTGTTGGGTTACGTGACCCAACCGTTTGTATACTTTATGCAATTCATGAAAGCTCACGTAAATTGGCGCTTGCGTAAAACAAATTAATGTAAATTGTCGTTGAGAAGAGACTAATTCTCGGTAAATTTAATCGTGAACGAACCCGTCCTACCTATACTGTATTACCAATTATAGGCGTACACAGGCCTGGGGGCAGGGGGATGGACACCCCCTACCCCCATCCCCACCCCCTTACATAATTCCCCATAATTCAAGAAATGTCTTGGTCTCGGCCTCGAAATTTGTGACCGGTCCTGGTCTCGTCCTCGGCTGCGGTCATTTTCTACGGACACCCCCTACCCACACTCCCCCCGCTTACTTCAATTTGTCTGACAAAATATCCCCCCCCCCCCCCTACACCCACCCCTTGACAATTGATTTATTTAATATTGATTGGTTGGTGTGATTGTTTCATTATAATGATTGACTGATTAATTGATTGTTTATTAGATTAAATGATTGATTTATAGATTGACTCGATTCAATAACCATAAATAAACATTATTAATCAAATCATTGTTTTATTACTTTTAAACTCATTGATCACTGCAGTCACTCACTCACTCACTCACTCACTTTCACAGGCATGCACATACAACGCCGTTAAGGGCCAGTACGCGCAGACGTCGAGCACGGGAACTTCAGGCGTATGCGAACTGAATTGTCCGCTGCGTGTAGCAATTCAGCTGGAAATCAACATTTGCCAAAATCCACGCACGACACGTCTTTAGAAATACTCCAATAACAAGACAAATAATGCAAGTGGTATGGTTGTACATTACCTAAATGACAGAACTGCATATTATCGTCTCAGATTACTCTGAATTATGCACGTACATATTATAAACATAATGATTGAAAAGATTTGATAAGGGGGTATCGGCATTTTCGTCGACATTTTTAAATCTCTTTGTGCGTGTATGTCTAGTCTTAGTAACAAGCGTTTGCAATTTAAAAAATCTTGATTAAACGCTCACGTCACGATTTGGTTAACGCGACACTTCGAGTTTTACCGGCATGGAAAACGACGAATTGTTGGGTCACTTTACCCTACACTTCGTAGATTTGAGTGACCTGTTTCACAAAAGGTACAGAACCGTTCACGTGACGAGAACGTGAACGTGACGTGACTGTTCGTACCAAGCCGGCTCATAATATTCGAGCATCGGAGGGGACTATAGGCTATAGGCTTCCCCGCCGGGGCTTCCGCCCTAGGCTTACATAAATGAAAAATGCTATCATCCGATCGGATTTGAATGATGGACAGGCAGCTTTTTGTAAGAGCTTCATTAAAATAAATGTCAACTACCGGTATTATTATATTATATCTACACGACCACGAGGTAGTTTTCCTTGGCAATTATTTCCCATATCTGAAGAAATGCTGATTGTTATGACGTCTATTACACGTTTTAATGTACAAAAATGGTCAGCATATGTAAGCGGTCACTGGCACAGTGTGGATTCATTACTAGTACAGCGTGTGTATTTCATATAACGTTTACCAACTTGTTTATTAGCGGCGGATCAATTTAAATCTTATATAATAAGTATGCACAGGATGTTGTCTTTTCATTGTCTAAACAAATAGATTGTATAAGCAATACATTTTATGTAGTAAAACATTATTGACGATAACCCTATTCGTTACTAGCATAGCTACGGTATACAGCTTCATTACTATTAGAGGTACCTGTATTATTGGGCAGACGATACGCGGAGGATCTCGTAATTGTATGCTAATTAGGTACATATATTGATTATTTTGTTAACATTTTGTGTTTCGTTAGATTGGTAAGCACGGGTAGAGAAGGTGAAAAGTTGTGGCATTAATTTGGACGAAGACTTGTTGAAGTTGTGAATGTGATGGCGGTCGTGTGATTATGAATGATTTGATCACGGTATATGATATACATATTATGTGTCGTAGCCAATGCATAGACAATGCATGTTTGGTGTGTATTATTTGCCTGCCAACACACGCATTGCATATTTACCTTGTGCGACTAGGAAATATTGTATATGCCTTATGATCGGATTGTTCATATACTTCATACTCATAATCATCATATGATCGCGATCGGCAAACTTACTTTGAAATTGATTTATGAAATCGGACTGTAAACAATTTGTTCCCTCTAGTTTTTGTCCTTTTCTTTCTTTCTTTCTTTCTTTCTTTCTTTCTTTCTTTCTTTCTTTCTTTCTTTCTTTCTTTCTTTCTTTCTTTCTTTCTTTCTTTCTTTCTTTCTTTCTTTCTTTCTTTCTTTCTTTCTTTCTTTCAATATTTATTTAGTGAGAAGACTGATGACTTGATGTATTATAATATATATTTATTTATAATTAAATGTTTCATTTTGTACTATTATTTGTAAACATAAATTAATAACGTATTATTGTTTATATTGACGAATGAAGAAAAGAAATACTATTCAAAACAAAGCAAAAATCTGCATTTAATTTACATTGTTTTCTCATACTTTGTTTTAGTTGCCTGATCGGGCAAGCAAACTTGTAAATTAATGATATTTTACTTCCCCGACATCAATTTTGTCTTGCTCCAGGCAAGCGGGCAAGTGCTAGTGTCGAGCCCTGGCTACATGTTTCTTTGATCTTTTGCATCCACCTCCTTTGTATCTTGTAACATAACTTTCCCTTTGTGTAAAACTAGTGCTGTAACTGACCTTGATGATCGGATCGTTTGATCGGATCGGCAAAATTTTATCGATCTTCGAAATCGCGCCGATTTTGAGCTTAGTCCCATGTGATTAATTTGGCGTAACCTTTCAGAAACACATGGGACTAAGCTCAAAATCGGCGCGAATAATTTTGTAAAAGGAGAGGTAATCAGTTTTAAATGAAAGCATACCCATGCAAGATTACCTTGGGCTTATTCATATGGATATATGTTGCTTTGGTATTCATTTATATTCTCAAAATATGTTTTTTGGGATCATTTTCGAAAGAAAAAAAAACAGATTTTTTTTTTTTTTTTTTTTTTTTTTTTGCCGATCCGATCTTCCGATTTTTTCTGCATGATCGGAAATCGGCAAAAACGGTCCGATCATGTATGATCGGATCGTGATCGGCATGCCGATCCGATGATCGGTTACAGCACTATGTAAAACCCCTCCAATCACAGCCAAGTTTGATCAATTGGCCACTCACTGTCTCACAATTGTTTTTTTTTATTGTTCTATGTCTCTGCCTCCTTTTTTCAGCTGCCCTCATTATGTGTTCTATGTGTATTCATAGTCTGGCATTTGTTCATTCATCATTAAGCCTCTGAAGAAGATTCTGCTAGGATTTTTTTTATTTAGGTCCCATATATTGCTTCTCATTTTATTACACAGGCGATACTTGAGTAGATAAGCAGTTTTCAGCAGTATTTTGCATCATTATTTTGAAAGCAATTTCCCCCTCATGTTTGTTTTTTCCCCTCAAATTATTGGGGGGGGGGGGGGGTGGGGGGCACGTGCCCCCGTAGCTATGCCACTGATGTAATATGGGCTGCAGGATTTAATTGTGAATAACTTTCTATTCTGTTTCAGCTTGAAAAAACAACAATCAAATGTGAAATGTTCCTGAATAGGATGGTGCAACAATCATCATGATTTTCATCGTGATCTTGTCCATCCTGTTTGGAGGGGTCCTAATGCTCGTACTGCAAGCATCATGGCTGTACTGGTACTTCAAGGATCAACCCAAGAAACCACCTCTACGAAAGCACTCCTATGATAGGGTTCAGCAGAGAAATGTAAGTCAGTTTCTTTTTTTTCTTTTTCAAGGAATTGTTTTAATAACTTGGAATTGGAACATTTAGGCCCGGATTCACAAAAGAGGTTTGTAGGAGGTTTGTACAAACCATGGTTTATCCATGGTCTACATCTATGGAGTGCTATTTGTAAACTGATGGAGAAAGAATGTAAACTCCTTACTTGTTAACAATGTTGATGGTACACATTTACAAAATGCACCAAATAAATGTTTGTCTTCTCACATGGTGAAATTTGCTGGTTAGCAAGCACTAACAGTCATATCATAAGAAATTATAAATTGTTTTACTTGTATATGAGCAGCACTCCATAGATGTAGACTATGGATAAACCATGGTTTGTACAAACCTCCTACAAACCTGCTTTGTGAATTCATCCGGGCCACGTTGATTTTTTCCGTAATACATACGCGTCAAATCGGCTAAAAGCGCGCTGGTAAGCCAAGACTAGCGCCGCTGCTGTAACGTACATTTCTATGCATCAAACTCTGCGACTCTGTGACATAGATCTAGCTAAGACGAGTCCAAGGGCAAGGGTGACCATTAATTAGTGGCCGATCTCGATGTGGACTACGACCACGACGATACGACTAGGAAAAGTCATCTAGGTGTAGTTACATCATGGTGTGTGAAACCACGATTTTATTGAGAAAATGGCTAGGCTTGCCTGTAAATCAACACACGCGAGCTAATCTTGGCTTACCAGCGCGCTTTCACAAGTTTTTGAGGAAAACTGACGCGTATGTATTACGGAAAAAATTAACGCATCCGGGCCAATATGTCTAAAAAGTGTACATGTACCTCTATGATAGGGTTCAGTTCTTCATCAGGGAATGAGCCACAAGGCCTTATTGATGGTTGGCCTTTCCTTGAAACTCTCTTCAATTCTAGAAGGGGTTTGTGCCTTTGTGATATAGCTTCTGACCATTGAGCATTAAAAAAGTTCAAGGGAATGACCACCCTCAAAAGGGTTAAAGGCATATATGCGTGGGTTATAAAGGGTAGTCAGCAAATTCCAACTCGACTCCACCGTAATCTCTCGAGGTAAACTCACAATATGTGTTGGATCGATCGAAGATAGGTGCTTCGAAATATCTGAACAAAGTCCTTCTTATGAAATTGCATGCAGCAAACAAATTTCTCACGCTGTCAGTCCTAGGCATCAAACAGCGGCACTTTGAAGTCGGTTGCGGTTAAGCGTGTTACGTGATATTTTTGCTCGTAAACATCTCTGATGGATCTCCATTCGACTAGTACAAACATTCCGAACGCGACTATTTTTTATGCATTTTTGACTCGGGTATTCGGAAGTGGGACAGTTTGCGATCGCTACTTATAACTGAGCCAATGGGGATTACGTACCGTGCGCAAGATGGATCCACGCGTCTAATAACCCACGCATATATGCCTTTAATACAGGGCCCACCAGGCTCCTATAGGCAATGGGTTAATCAGTTGTTTCTTGATCATATCTTGTACCGTTTGTTTGATATTGCAGGAACTCGGTGATCCGTCATCCATTCTCAATACCAAGGAAAGCTGCCATGCCGTGAATGCACTAATTTCGTTCCTCTTCAACGAGCTGAAAGATTCGGTTCTGGTGCGACAATGGATCATCAAGAAGATGAATGTGGAATTTGACGAGCTCCTCAATGCTAAGACTGCAGGAAAGATCTTGGAGCGGATTACTGTGAGTTCTTTACTCAGAAACTTTTTAGAAATTTACATAATTACAAGTCTTGTAATTAAATGGAGGTCTACAATCGAAGAGTTCAAAAGCCGACAGAGCCCTTGAACAAATCTTGTTTCCAATAGAGCTTCCAACATAGCAGACAAAATTTGTCTTGATATGATTAATACTATCACATATGTTCTTATTACTTTGATTGTTTTACAGCAGGTTTAATAATTATTTTGATTATGTTGTACATATTGCATGGGATATCATGAGATGTAGTTGATATCTACAAAACCTCAAGATTGCTTTTTAATTTGATAAAAATGTCATATTTTGCCCCATAAAACAGGTAAGGGATTACTGTGTTGGCCCATCTTTCCCATTACTGAAGGAAGTGAAGCTCACAGCATTCACAACTGTAGAAGGAACAGATATTCCAGAGGTAAGCCAGCACATCACAGTTTTGTAGTACATAGACCAGCAGACTCAACGAAAGCTGTTATGAAAAAGCAAGCGAAAATGCCAGGGCTTGGCTTTCCTTTTTGAATAATAATGTCAGAAAATGCAAGATCATCCCAGTGGGTTTCTCCAAGGCAATTTCACTAAACGTAGAACTATTTGTCAAACTATTTGCACAAAGAGTTGCAGCAATCGATTGTTAAAGGGGTAGTTTAGTTTTGGTAGAGAGAGGGCGCTGCACATCACAATTTTTTTGTGAGGTAATGAAAAACTGAGTGTCGAATTTGAGAGAACATACAATTTTAATGGCAGAAAAAACTTTATTTGGTCAAAATCGGTCCAGAAACGGCTGAAATATCAATAAATATATCTGATCTTATAATTATTTGGGGCCCAAATAATTAAATGATTTTTTCAAAAAATTTAAAAAATGCTTAAACTTTTTCAAAAATTTTCTAAAGCATTTTTAAAAATAATTGTTGATGATCTCTCTAATTAATCCTTATTTCAATAAAACATCACATGCATAATTTTGTATATAGAATGGTTGAAACCAATGCCTTTTTAGAGAGCGCCCTCTTGTGTTTTAATGGCTCCTTTTGAATGATAACAGGCTTTGTACTTAGTCGTTTGTAATTTTGTATACCTATCGAGCATGGTGGAGTTATAACTATTAGTTTATAATGTTACTGTCCAGGTTTGGTTAATAAAGTTCAGCCTTACCAAAACTGTACTACCCCTTTAAGTTGCAATTAATTGCAAGTCAGATAATAGGCACATTTAAACCAATCTGATTTGCACATTTAGTCACATAATCTGACTTGCAATTAATTGTAACTTTACAATTGCATCTCTCTCGGCAACAGGGCCAGTTCATTGTAACAATAATAAGTTAAATTTATTTACCGCATCATATTATTATTATAAAATTATTATTAAAATTATGCTCTAAGCACTTTGCATTATTCTGTACATTACTGTATTTATACATCCCCCTCACTAGACTGTTGATGTAGCTGTAGACTTGGACTATGGTGGTGGTTTTCGCGTGTCGGTAGATGTCGACCTGGTCTTTGGAACGTCCGCCTATGTTTCGGTCATTGTATCAAAGCTCAAAGGGACTGCGCGGCTGGAGTTTACAAGAAACCCCTACTCCCATTGGTCATTTTCCTTCTATGATGTAAGTTGTTAGATTTAATATATATGTATTTTTTTTTAAATTATATTTTACAAAACTTGCCTGATTTTGGCCACAAGGCATACAAGTATTAAGTAGTAATGGAAATAAAGATTTATGAACGGCTTGGATGCGTTTTTCCAATTTTTTTAATTTTTTTTTATTACTATATATAATACATCGATGAGGACCTTCCCAAGTTTTATTTAGTTAAAATTATATATTGAGGTAGCAAAAAGTGCTACCACTCACATTCCACTTCGGTGCATTTTAGCAGACATATTTGTAGTGGAAAGAGGACTACATTCATCATATATAAGAAAGAGCTAGGTTTGTTTTTTAAATGACTTTCAAACTATAAACATAATTATAGCAGGGCTCGACACTCGCACTGGCCCGCTGACCCGGGGCCAGTGAAATTGCACTTCAGGCCAGCAAAAATGTATAAAAGTCATATTTTGGTGGCCCGATCGGGCAAGCAGATTTTCAACCCGACATTGACAAAATTAGACAAATCTTGTTTTCTTCCATGTCATGCTTCATCTATAATCACAGGTTTGATCAGGAAAGAGTGATATTTTGAATGGTAGTAAAAAGTTAACTCATGAAATAACATTTTCGGGCCAGTAAATTTATCTTTCGGGCCACCAGAAAAGGGGACAAATTATTTCACTGGCCCAACCGGGCCACTGACCAAAAAGGTAAGTGTGGAGCCATGATTATAGTACAAAAAGTGACTTAAAAGCCCCTTCTCTGTCTTGACCATTGATGCAAATCTGAACTGGCTTTAGTGAATGTTGGACATTAACACAGGCCTGCTCACCCAGGGCCAGTCAAAATTTGTTTTGGACAACAAAATTTCATTGATGCTAAATTCCACTGGCATGAACGGGCAACCAAATGTAACATAATAATTGTTAAAGCTTTTCTTTATTTGGGGCAACTTGAATTTTTAATTAATGACCATATAATTATTTATACTTATATATTGATTTGTATGGTTCAATATAAAACAAATGAGCAATATTGTTTTTACTTGCCCTGATTGGGCCCACAAGGCTTAAAAGTGTTCAGAAATAATTGGTTTAAATTTCCCCTGCAGGAACCAGATATAGACTTTGATGTGGAAACTCACTTTGAAGGTCGCACTGTCCATCAGCTCGGATCGCTAATCATCAACCAGGTAACAATCATGACTTAGATCGAAGATTATTCTTCAAAAGCCAGTGTTGGGGCTTGCCGTTAAAGGGATCTAGTGATGAATGGTTGATAAATTGTGTATTGTGATCTGATATGTCCACTGAGTAATGTGTGAAAAGTTCATGTGAAATGGATGTTTTATGGCAAAGTAATGGGCAAACAAGCTCAATGATATTTGCTAACTTATTGCACCGTCTTTGTACACAGTTATAACTTTCCAGTGGATAATTCAAAATCGAAAATATCTTTTAAACAAAAAGGAAATTCGAAAAACCAAGACCTGTTCCATGCCTTTAATGGTTATACAAATACATCAATTTATTAGAGAACCACTAGAGGTCAAAGTAAGATTTGTGGATATAGACAATGTTTCTAGATCCCTTCAAAAGTTACCAACACCTCAAAATAATGTTCTGATATATGAAAGAGAATAGTTTTAATACGTGTGGTTTGCGGTTGCACCATGTGAGAGGGGAGGATTGGTGAGTACTGAAAAGGACTATGGTAGTCCTAGAAAGGGCTGTTGGTAGTCCTAGAAAGGACTGTTGGTAGTCCTAGAAAGGACTGTTGGTAGTCCTAGAAAGGACTGTTGGTGTAGTCCTGAAAAGGACTGTTAGTATTCTTTCTAGGAGAGTCCTAAAAAGAACTGTTGGTAGTCCTAGAAAGGACTGTTGGTAGTCCTAGAAAGGACTGTTGGGATAGTCCTGAAAAGGACTGTTGGTATTCTTTCTAGGAGAGTCCTATAAAAAGGACTGTTGGTAGTCCTAGAAAGGACTGTTGGTAGTCCTAGAAAGGACTGTTGGGATAGTCCTGGAAAGGACTGTTGATATTGCGAGGAGAGGGTGGATGGTAGGAGGGGCTCGACGTTTCGAATAGGTTGACTATCCGTCGTCAGGAGTGGTGACTTGTTGGCATGGGCGGGATTAAGGCTAGGGGTTGCGGACGTAGGTGACATGCTATCGGTGTGGTGTGCAATCGGCGACGAATAGTTTTAGTAGTCCTTTCCACCAAAAAGTTCAGAAAAATAGGTTTCCAGGAATTTGTTTAGAATTTGCATACTCACCATGCTAAATCATACTAAATTATCTTTTCATGGGTCCGCAGAAGAAGACTAGTTCTATTGTCTAGGAACGAATTAGGGGTGGTAAAGTTCCTATGACGATAGAACTAGCCTATTTCTGAATTTATCTTTGTGGTCTTTTAGTGTTACGTAGGTGGACTCTGCTAGCACCTCGATCCTTTCGGATAGACAAATTATATATAAGTTTAATTACCTAATGATGCTTTGAAAAACAGATCAGTTTTTATGCCTCCGCCAACGAAGTGGCCGGAGGCATTATGTTTTCGGGTTGTCCGTCCGTCCGTACGTCCGTCCGTCCGTACGTCCCGTTTTCGTTCTCGCGATATCTCAAGAACCAGTTGACGGAACAATTTCAAACTTGGTATGAGTGTACATATTGGGATGACAATGATCTGATTAGATTTTAGGGGTCATGAGGTCAAAGGTCAAGGTCACAGGACTCAATATATATGCAAAAATGCCTCGTTCTCGCGATATCTCAAGAACTGGTTGACGGATCAAATTCAAACTTGGTATTAGTATAGATATTGGGGTGGCAATGATCTGATTAGATTTTGGGGTTCATGAGGTTAAAGGTCAAGGTCACAGGACTCAATATATATGCAAAAATGCCTCGTTCTCGCGATATCTCAAGAACTGGTTGACGGATCAAATTCAAACTTGGTATTAGTGTAGATATTGGGGTGGCAATGATCTGATTAGATTTTGGGGTTCATGAGGACAAAGGTCAAGGTCACAGGACTCAATGTATGTGCAAAAATGCCTAGTTCTTGCGATATCTCAAGAACCGGTTGACGGATCAATTACAAACTAGGTATGAGTGTACATATCGGGGTGCCACTGATCTGATTAGATTTGGGGGGTCATGAGGTCAAAGGTCAAGGTCACAGGACTCAATATGTATCCGAAAATGGCTTGTAATTGCAAAATTTCAAGAACTGAATGTCAGATTTCAATCAAACTCGGTACCTGTATCATAAAGAGTCAACGTAGCCATAAAATGTTGGGGTCATGAGGTTGAGGTCAAGGTCACGGGACTCATTATACATGCAAAAAAGCTTGTAATACCAAAATCTCAAGAACTAAATGTCAGATTTCAATCAAACTTGGTACCCGACTGTTTTTTAGGGAGCCATCAAATATTGGGATCATATGGTCAAGGTCACAGGACTCAAAATATAAGAAAAATATTTTTAAAAATTAAATCAGTGCATGTTAATTTGGGCATATTAAAATCGCGTGATAGCGGAGGCATAATTTTCGATTGCGCGCAATCGAAGATCCATCTAGTTTCTAAAGATATGAGCAAAAAAAAAAGGAAATATGTATGATTTAAAGAAAATCAAATCAAAATAATTTTGTATTAGTTTTCAAGTATTCATTTCTTGCGTGGAGGAGACAATATTTGATTTTATATTGTTTTTTATTCGTAGGTGCTTAAAATAGAGGAAAATAATTATTGATATTAATTATTTGTATTATTATTCCGCCCGTCTCTATTTACAGCTACGGAAAACACTGCGTAAAAAGCACACTTTACCGGCATACAAGATTCGCAGCAAGCCGTTTTTCCCCAAGCCAGCCCCATCAGACGAGCAAGAGGTGCATGTGTGCGACAGTAAGATCAGTACGGGGCGTCTACAGGTCACCTTGGTGGAATGCAGTCGTCTGCCAGTCAGTGAGAACACTACCAACTCGGAGCTCTATGTTACTCTCTGTGCAGGTGAAGATATATATGTATTGACTAGAGACCTAAAGCTGCTCTGTGGTAACAGTAAGATTAAATTAATACATAATACTTCAACTGTAAGATTTTACTTCACCATTAGGCATATTCCTTATTTACAGCAATATGGCCTATAATAGCGGTACACGCATTGATCAAATAGCAGTATCCCCTATTTGGCCATAGACAGATAGCGCAGATATAAATACATATATCAGGTGCAATGGTGTTAGGCTCTATTATTTGGTGGAAATGCCACTGGCAGCGTAAACAAAACTCACACTGTGCGAATGCACATAGTAAGATCAGCACAGGCCGTCTGCAAGTCACCCTGGTTGAATGCAGTCGTCTGCCAGTCAGTGAGAACACTACCAACTCAAAGCTTTGTCTGTATGTATTTTGTTCTTCTTTTTTTGGCAAACGTTGTTTTTCTTTTGAAATAGTTTCACAAGTATGTATCTCAGTTTCAACAGATTCGATATTCATTTTGTTGTTGACATTGCCTGCTACAGATACACATGCGTGGAATCATGACGATATTGAACAACGTTTCCATGGTGACTCCTTGGAGATAGAGGTCACAAAAGGCGCTATAAAAAATGTCGGAATCACCTTCAGCAGAGGCATTTACAACAAGGAGGTCGTGGTAGCGAACATTAGTCCAGACTCCCCTGCAATTATGACAGAACTGAGAAAGGTAATTATATTACAGTATGCCTCTATGTGAATGATCTTCTCAATGCTAATCATGAGTCGCTAGTAGCCAGTTGTGGTCACTATACACAGTTTTGAATGTAGTTCAGAGTAGGTTTTGCTGGATCAAACAAATTCGCAAGCATTTTTTGGTGATTCACTTTTGTCTTTTGTCTTTCCAGGGTGATGTTTTGTTATCCATCGATGATGTGAAGATGACATCAGCTCGGCAAGCAGCAAAGTTTGTCAAACAGGCAAAAGAAAGGTACAATATCACTCATACTTACATTACCATTCTGTTCTGTGTCGTAAACAATGCATAGATAATGCAAGCCCCAACACTACATTTTTGTCTGCACTGGTCCATTCAGGCAAGTAAAATCTTCCATTTTTGTCGAGCCCACCGTAGGTGGAAGGGAGACTAAGGGATCCAAATTGCGTCCGTCTGTCCGTCTGTCCGTCCGTCCGTCTGTCCGTGACTCTTACACAAATTTGAATAACTTTCCAACCGTGCATCTGTTTGTAACCAAACTTGATTGGTAGATGCCCTTTACCGGCCTCCATGATATGCTGGGGTCAAAGGTCACATAAGTAGGTCAAAGGTCAAATTAGGGTCAATGTGAAGTTTTTGGGGTAATAGTCTATTAGGGTCGATAACTTTCCAACCCTGCATCTGTTTGTAACCAAACTTGATTGGTAGATGCCCTATACCGGCCTCCATGATATGCTGGGGTCAAAGGTCACATAAGTAGGTTTTCAAAGGTCAAATGAGGTCCAATGTTGCATGAATGCGCGCAAATGGGCGAGACACTTTACGGCTATCGCCTTGTTAAATTGTACTCACCCCGATATAAAATTTACTTGCCTGCCCTCTTACTTCAAGATGAGATTTACATGCATGAAATTGAAATTGTTCTCTCTGAGTTGGACAATTGTTTAGTTGCCCTATTGCCCAAGCAAATTAGACAATTTGGGGAATGTTACTTGCCCAATGCCAATTTTTGTCTTGTCCCGTGCATTTGCTGGATAATTTATTGTTTGGTGATTGATTGTTACATTCATTGACCAGAAAATTGTGCATATAGCGTGTATATGGTAAAACAATATACAATAAACTTGTCTTCTCTTTCTTTCCTCTTATTTGTGATTTATACATTTTAAATTTCCGATGATCACGTCTTATTGAAAATATTGAATCAGGGTTCACCCTTAACAGTGGCCCCAGAAACAGAAACAACAAGATTCTTGCATTGGCCAATAAAGAATTATCTACAACACATAAGTCTGTGGTGTCTGTCTGATGTGTCATTTTGGCCAGCTGAAAAAAAAAGCTCAAGGGAGAGCCCCAGGGTATTAAAGTATTAAATTATTCTTTTCCTGCTTTCGACAGGTTCGTGATGCAAGTTCAGAGACCTATCAACCTGCTGGACAGCCTTCCCGTTACTTCAGCCGCTTACGATCAGCCGGACCTCAGACCGGAGGGAGACATGTCGCTGGAAAACGACTACGAAGACTTCATCAACATTCGCATCATGAACGAACTCGGCATCAAAGATGACGACGACGCCGAAACAAACTCCGTGCATCGTTTACAAGTTCCCGGAATCGACTCGCCGGTCGCGCCGAGGAAAAACAAGCAGCCGACCACGTCCGATGGCCGCAGACTGTCCTCGTGCGTGGACTACGAGACGGTCAGAGAACTGTCCACGCAGCAGGACATAGGTGATAGGCTGCAGAAACTGAAAAGGATTATAAAGGACACCATCCACCCGGCCGTACGAATCGATAAGTCGAGAGAAAATTTGGTAGCAGCAGCTGTATCCTTGAAGGCGATGGAGGTACCAGATATCGACCTAGATGCTATCAGCGTGTCCAGTATGACCTCACAGATGGATGATGTGGATGCTGGTCCTTCGTTCCCATCTTCCTCCTCCGCTCAGATTCCTTCTTCTTGCCCACCCTCCTCCTCCTCGGGTCAGTCCCAGGTCCCTCCTCCTCCTCCTCCTGACGTGCAGACAGGGGCTGAGGACATGCAGGAGACCTGTCTCGTACCCGCCACACCGGTAAGTTTGCAATATTTTCAATAAATACTGCTCAAAGATTATGATTATGAATTATGATAATGTACTCTCAAACAAACAGAATGTCTATTGTTATACTGCTGTACAATACAAACAAAGGCAGGTTGCAGCCAGGGGCTGAGGACATACAGGAAACCAGAAAACAGAAATCTTGGTGTGATGTGTGCTATCAAGAGCCATTTATTATTATTATTATTACCGATTATTATTATTATTTTTATTATTATTATTATTATTAGAATTATTATTGTTATTCCATTTGACAGAATCCTGAATGGGACGAGACGTTCACCTTTTACGTTGGGGAGACGGACAACTACCTGAACGTCTGTGTCTGGAATCGTTTGGGCATGGCGGTTGGGGAACGTGATGTGCTGATAGGATTCGTCAGTGTTCGGCTGATGGATATTGCTCTCCAGTGTGTGAGCACGCTGTCTGGAGAACACCTACAACTCTTTAAGCTGCAGCCTCCCGAACAAACCGCATGTGCCACGTGAGTTCTGATAGCATTTTTGTAATATATATTATTATCATCATCATCCTCATTATCATCAACAACATGATGTGCTGGTATGATATGCCAATGTTCTTGTAATAGTATTATCATCATTTTCATCACTGTCATCATCATCATCATCATCATCATCACCATCACTACCACCAACATCATCATCATCAACATCATCATCAACATCATCATCATCATCATCATCATCCTCATCATCACTATCTTCATCATCATTATCATCATCATCATCATCATCATCATCATCATCATCATCATCATCATCATCATCACAATCACAATCACCACCATCATGGTTATCCTCATCACCAACACCATCACCATCCTCATCATCATCATTTCTCCCATAGAAACTCTAGTTTCATATTAAACTTTGTTTCTCTGTACATCAGGCGGCTACCATCTCAGCTGCACCTGTACACCCACCCAGGCTTCGACAGCAATCTGAGCTACGGAGACATCTCACTCTTCTTCCACCACTCTCCCTTCGAAGACCCACCCAAGATGCCTATAAACAAGGATGGCAGCTTGGATTATTATTGTTGTTGTTTATGTTGTAATTATAATGTATTATTATTGTTGTAAATATTATTATTATGATTATTATTATTATTATTGATATTATTATCATTATCATTATCATCATTATAATTATTATTGTTATAACTTTGTTCTATGTACATCAGGCGGCTAGCATCTCAGCTGCACCTGTACACCCACCCAGGCTTCGACAGCAATCTGAGCTACGGAGACATCTCCCTCTTCTTCCACCACTCTCCCTTCGAAGACCCACCCAAGATGCCTATAAACAAGGATGGCAGCTTGGATTATTATTGTTGTTGTTTTTGTTGTAATTATAATTTTTATTATTGTTGTAAATATTATTATTATGATTCTTATTATTATTATTAATCTTATTATCATTATCATTATCATCATTATCATTATTATTGTTATAACTTTGTTTCTCTGTACATCAGGCGGCTACCATCTCAGCTGCACCTGTACACCCACCCAGGCTTTGACAGCAATCTGAGCTACGGAGACATCTCACTCTTCTTCCACCACTCTCCCTTCGAAGACCCACCCAAGATGCCTATAAACAAGGATGGCAGCTTGGATTATTATTGTTGTTGTTTTTGTTGTAATTATAATTTATTATTATTGTTGTAAATATTATTATTATGATTATTATTATTATTATTAATATTATTATCATTATCATTATCATCATTATAATTGTTATAACTTTGTTCTCTTTACATCAGGCGGCTACCATCTCAGCTGCACCTGTACACCCACCCAGGCTTCGACAGCAATCTGAGCTACGGAGACATCTCCCTCTTCTTCCACCACTCTCCTTTCGAAGACCCACCCAAGATGCCTACGAACAAGGATGGCAGCTCGGAACGACCAGACATCTCTCCGTACGATGTGCAGAGCAAACCCAGCGTGCCCATGGAAGATAAAAGCAAAGCCTTCACGGCAAAGAAAGTTCAGAGACCGGAAGACTGGAGGTAAAGGAGGACAGAGTTCTGATATTATAAAATTATTTTTTATACATAAATACAAGATGATAAATTATTTAATGAGTTAATTTAGATGCATTGATAAATTATTCCTTGATAAGATTCATCTGATTATGAAATTGGTAGAAATAAACAACTCAAAAAAGTAAGTTGATTGTGTGAACATAGTTTGTTTAAAACTAATATATTGTTATTTGAAAATAAAAACACACCTAGCTTTCAGACCTACTGTATCAGATCTTTTATCGAGGCAAAAATGACATAATAATATACCTCAATATGGAACTATGTTCATACAATGTATAGTTTATTAAATATCACCCTTTTTTAATTCTAAGAACCTGATGTTTTTCATTTGTATTTCTTTGTATAGCTCCCATGGGCAGATGTCTGAATCACCACGACACAAACTTGTAGGTACTCAGTTCTCGTCTCCTACCAGATGTGAATTCTGTGGGAAAAAGGTGAGCATTTATGTAGTAATTATAATAATGTACACTTTTATTGCGCTGATACTATATCAATATATATCCTACTGCGCATTACGTAACAAAAAGAACAGTTTTAACTTTATTTTAAATGTTTTTGTCGTTATCAATTGTTTTAATTGTTATTACTAATGTTGTTTGACGCTTCAGAAACCACTGAGAAAATGAGAGTCATGTTAATATGGACTAAGTATGCATTCCAGTGTCATAGTATAAATCCACTGTATTACAGAAAAATTACGTATTTTAATGAAATTCTATTATTTTCCTAATTAATTGCTCTGAAGGTATGGACCAAATATGCATTCCACTGCCAGATTTGCAAACTCATCTGCCACAAGAAGTGTTCAGAGAAGGCACAGGCTAGCATTCCATGTGATAGGTAAGTAATACAAATCAAGATTATTGAGTATTAAAAATGAGCAAAGAAAATTTGGACTTTGCCAGGAAGCGAACCAAGACCTCAAGCAATGCTAGAAATTAATTGTATTGCCTTGTGGCTCAGTCGGGCAAGTAAAAACTAGTTTGTTAACATTCCTGTGGGCAGAAATCTGAATCTGGTGGCCTGAAACAAAAAATAACATTACAAATTAGTTAAAGGGATCTTTGTTGATATGTGCAAAAAGTGATGAATGGTTGATACAATGTATATTGTTGTTATCTGATATGTCCACTAGGTTTTGTGTGAAAATATCAAGTTAAATGGACGTTATATGGCCAAGAATTGAGCAATAATGCAAAGTTATATTCAGTAATTCATTGCACTAACTTTGTACACGGTTATGACTATCCAGTGGATAGTTTAACATCTGAACACTTCAGTCATAAATATCTTTTTAATGAAAGGAATATTCGAAAAGCTGAAACGTGTCCCATGCTTCTATTGTTAAAACAAATACAACAATGTATGAGGGGACCGCTAGAATTCCAATTGTTTTTGGTGGATTTGGACAATGTTACTAGATCCCTGTAAGCATCGCTGAAATTTGGTGGCCCGAAGCTAATTTTTAGTGGCCCCTGCTGATTTCAAGCAATGCGTCTTCCTCTATATTGCTAGACCAGTAATAAGTAAAAAACATAGGATCGACTTTCTTGGTATGATTGTTCCCAGTATAACGAGATACCAAATTTGGTGAAACCAATCAATTTGTTTTGATGTATCCCTTCCCCTTTTATTTGGGCCATCCTGTATAAACTATTCATGTCAACATTATATATCTAATGACTGATTATAATCTGTAAGTTGGTTTTATTTCATACTTACCTGATTATTTATTCATTTTCCTTAGAAACCGGCCTATTTCCCGGCCAATGGACCAACCGTCACCCACCAAAGACAGAGACCCGAAGCCCTCCGAGAGCCAGACGAGTCTTTATACAGCTTTTCAGCAGAGGGGTGGCAGCAGCCCTCATCCCTCGCCCTACCCCTCCCCCTGCCCGTCCCCCCACGAGTCGGATGAGTCCGAGGGGGAGGAGGAGGAGGACGTGGAAGCCATGGTAACCAGGCTCAGCAAACTCAAGCGGCACCTCAGGCAGCTCAACGCCGCGGAGGCGAGTCGGATGGACGACACCGACGCCATGGTCATGACTGCGGTTAGAGAGGTATGCGCAAGTATTGTATTACCGAATGGCTTGTATTTAAAGGAACTACAGCGTCTACTTGGCCTAATTTTCACAATTAGGCTCTCTATATGTAATTTTTCCTCAAGAAAAAGAATTTGTAAGTCATTTCCCATGAAATAAATCAATTTTTGGGTAATTAGTAAATATCTAATTGTCCTGGGAACGCCCCTTTTAAATCGCCAAAATGTGACGTCATCTAAAGAACGGACTAATGAACTAAATTCTGTAGATGACGTAAGCCAATGAATTGTCAATCACGTGTCAATCACGCTGCCGATTCTGGACCCTAAATGTGGGTGGGGCGTAAACAGCTAAGTGAGATTTGGCATCAGAAAATTAGTCTAAAATCCCTACTGTGTTTATTTTCATGGAGTTTTTTTTCGGCAGACCTGTTTTACAAGTCATCAACTATGGAATAAGTGCCAAAGTACGTTGTATTCTTTAGTTCCTTTAAAGAGATCTAGTATAAAACTTTGTTGACATGTGCAAAAACAGGCAAACAGTTGATAAAGTGTGTATTTCTATGATCTGATAGATCCACTGAGTGATATGTGAAAATTCAATGGTAAATGAATGTCATTTGACATTTGTAATGAGCAAAATTGGAAAGTAATATTCGCTAACTAATTGCACTGACTTTGTACACAGTTTAAATTCTTCCCTAGATATTTTTTCAATCATGGATATCTACATAATTATATAACAAAAGGGAAATTTGGAAAACTTACAACTGTTCCATGCTTCCATTGGTAATACAAATGATATAAGGTATGTGAGAACCGCTAGAGTTCCAGTAATTTTTGAGGATTTAAAAAATAAATTGCTAGATTCCTTTAATACCAATCACAGAAAAATATGTGTTAAAAAATGAATGTGCAAGTATTGTATTACTACATTGCATTGTGGGATGATGTATGTTATAATTTATTTCACAATGTCTGCAATAGAAGCAAATATTTTGTTAGTTTCTCGGCTTTTCCGAAATAGTTAGATTGCTTTAGAATATAAAAACTGTCATCCTTATACGGTCAAACCTGTGTTTAGTGACCACTTAATGGAAACAAAAAAGGTGACCACTGTAAACAGGTTCCCTTACTCTGTTATTCTTTGCAGGGGATAACTGTAGATGGCCACTACAGGGTGTCCTTAAAAAAAGTAAACCCAACTTTAATGGCTAATCATCAGAAAACTGTGAAATATTTAGAAAATGTTTATTGTTGTAGGGGTAGTCCATGAAGTCCTCTGTCCAATGATACCATGTACATTATGTAACTGTCATGCATGACTGAGCACACTTGACCTTTATGACAGGTGGTAAAATCATCACTGTGACAAGTTAGAACTTCATTTGAATGAAAGTTGATTGAGTTAATGAAATGAGGAAAGAACGATTTCTTTTCAATCTTACCCTGTCACACTTATTCACAAACCATTGAGAAAATTCAAGTCGTCTGGGTAAATCGGCTGGCAAAAGTCGGTGTTGAACATGGACGTGGTAGGGATGGAGATGCAAATCCAATCTTGTTATGCTGTTGAACGTTGCGCGTGGTATTCCAGTACCATTTCTCCTGGTGCTTATCTGTGGCTTTGCTTCGATCGCCTCCCTTACGACTTGGATGTTTTCAGTGGACCTCTCAGTTCGTCTGTGGCCAGAGTGTCCCTTATTGCGATTCAGACTTGTTCCATGCTCATCATACTTTCGCACATTGTACCAGATGGCCCGTTTTGTGGGGACCTCCCTCTCAGGAAACTGGTTCCGAAAGGCCTCTTGAACGGCAATTAAACTTCTTGTTTCATGATACCGTGTCACCACGAATGTTCTCTGTTCAGTAGTCAATTGGACCATGTTTGTGAAGCATATGAACTGTGGTGTATCTGTTTGGAAATGTTTTTGGTCAAATGTCTTACATAATGGTATTGACTATGTGACAGCAAAATTAAGTTCAATAAGCCCACACCCCAATTACCACACCAGGAAGTAACTTGTCACAGTGATGATTTTACCACCTGTCATAAAGGTCAAGTGTGCTCAGTCATGCATGACAGTTACATAATGTACTTGGTATCATTGGACAGAGGACTTCATGGACTATCCCTACAACAATAAACATTCTCTAAATATTTCACAGTTTTCTGATGATTAGCCATTAAAGTTGGGTTTACTTTTTTTAAAGACACCCTGTATAGGTAGGTAGGTTAGCTGCTATAGACAAGTGGCCACTTAAAAGGGTTTAACTGTAATTCTAAAAACAAAATTAACTATTGTTTTTTTTTCTTCCATTGTTTTTTTTTCTCCACAGATGGGTCGAGAGTTGTTCATAGATCTTCCGGCAGAAGAAAGGAAGGAGAAGCTAGAAGGCATGGTAGGTTTCATGACTTTCATCCAGTGGCATAGTTGGGAATGATAAAAAATATAATAACTTTACATTAACAACGTGTGTACATCTGCCCGCAGACACTCGTGGTGCGCAATTAACACTATTACATCTGGGCACATTTCATACCTGCGCAACGATCTTGTGCACTTTCTCAACTCCCCAGGAAGCATACTAGCCGCGAGGGTACAGCAACCTCCTACTACTGCAAGCCAAAACAGCAACAAAAATGCTGGGCCGGGGCTCGGGCCCAGGAATTAAATCTAAGGTTTTTATCAAAAGTGTGTCAACTAGTGGAAATCACTATTAAGAATATGTACTGCATAGTCACATCCTCCCTCAATCATGTGGCAGATTGGACCCCACACTGTGCCATAATCCGCAACAAGGTTAGTTGCTTGAGACCATTGCTTAGCTACTGGGGGGGGGGGGGGGGGGGGGGGGAATGATTGCGTGGGGTAACGGAAACTTGTTTTATAAATTAAGAGAACATTGTAGTGGAAGGTTTTTGTCAAAAAGTGTGTAAAATTGTGGAAAATGGCATAAACAGAGCTGCCAACCATTTACGTTTTTTTTAATGTAATTACGGCAGTACGTTTTTTAAAGTTTTGTTAAATATATTTTTTTACGTTTAGAGACAACTTTCAAACACTCTAATATGTAATATGCACGTTATGAGCACCAGTACTGACCCTGTTCAAACCTGTTTTATCTTCAGTTGATCGTCTGTTTTTGTGCGCAAACTTCAGTATGTATTAAGCTATGAAGATCGTTCCACTTGCGATGTGCGATTTCTGTGCTTTTCTGGTTATAAGGTTAATTTTTAATAATTCATCAAATTCTGTTTTTTCTCTGAAAATTCTGTTTTTTGGGACATTTCATTCTGTTTTTTTAAAACAAAGTTGGCAGCTCTGCATACAAATTCAGATAATATTTCTTTTTGCATCCCTTCAGATTGGCAAACTGCAGAGCGAGGTGGACAGCGAGGCCGACCGGCAGCTGAGGTTGGCGAAGGAGGTGCAGCAGTCCCGACGGAGGAAGCAGAAACTGGCCTTAGAGGGCGCCCTGGCTCAGAGCGAGGAGCGCATGCAGACATTGGCGAACCTCATGCTTCATTACTGTGCAGGTATCCAACATTGCAATGAAACGGTCTAGTTTCGACAATTTCGGAAACGCGTTACAATTACAATTATCGTTATTAATGCAATTAAACCGTGTAATTGGCGATTTGGCAATTCATTATAATTATTGTGTTACCAATGTACATTTTAAGTCATATGAGTTTTATTTTGTGTGCAATGAAAGCTTATTTCATGCCACGTGATTGAAGCGAAGGAGGTTCAGCAGTCCCGGCGCAGGAAGCAGAAACTGGCCTTAGAGGGCACCCTACCACAGAGCAAAATGCGAATGCAGACCGTAGCGAACCTTATGTATCACTACTGTGCAGGTTTCCAACATTGCAATGAAACGGTGTAGTTCGGCACTTCAGCAACGCATTACAATTCTTGTAATACCAGTGTATATCTTGACAAGTCATATAAGATGAATGTGGTATGAAATTAAAACTTATATCATGCTACGTAATTTAATATTATTTTAATATATACAAAATTGCTTTGTATAAAGTGGGAAGTGATGGATTCTTGAATTAATTATTTTCAATGAGAATGAGGCGTTTATAATTGGGCATTTACACGATATGGATCTAAATACTAAGTCAGGGCTCGACACAAGCACTTGACAGCATGCCCGGGGCAAGTAAAGATTTGTTTCGGGCAAGTAAAATTTCATAAATGGTCTAGTTGGGCAACTAAATAATTGTTCAACTACAAAAGAACAATGTAATTTCATATGTTTTTATCTCATCTAGAAGTAGGGGATCAAGTACATTTGATATTGGGGCAAGTACAATATCAAGATGTATGATTTGACTTGCCCAAAAGGGCCAGTTCAGAAACAAGTGAGTATGGAGGCTTGACATGGAGGCTTGACTAAGTTAATATAGCCTAATGCTTGAGGGTTTTATATTAGCACTAGCCCAATGGCTTTAATAGGGGACAGTGAAAATTGATGTCAGGCCAGTAAAGATTTCTTTGGATTCAAATGTTTGTGGCTCGATGGGGCAACTAAGAATATTATGTGCACATATTTGCATATTTGCACAGAGAGAACATTTTCAAAGAGTTTTCCTACGTTTCAGTCCCATTATGTTGTGATGTGAAACTGACGACAGACTGAGAAAAACTTGTATACTTCCCTTGCAAACGTCATCCATTATTGCAGGTTTTTTTTTTAATCATAGCCTTTAAAAGGGAGAGAGATTTTCAATAGTTTACAGATTACAAATGAAATGAAACTTTTGGCCAGTAAAAAGAGCCGTCATGACATAGTATACAGTATATATTAAAGGTGCACCTGTAATGTGTCAGATATTGCCCAAAATTACATTTGAGACTTCAATCTTATACCAAAATCATTGGGAGATATGTCCGAATGATGTGTGAAAGTTTCATTTAAAAAGAACACTGCTTTCCTGGTTAAAAAAACGAAAATTTGCGTCAGCGTTTACATCTAATTACAGTATAACGTTTATGACCGTTTATAAACGCTCTTGAGCTGAATGATTATCAATGATAGATATCGTCATACTAAAGGGGCATTTGAAAAAATCTAACCCTATTTTATTCTTCTCTTACCATAAGCCAAACAACACGGTAGAAGAGAAATGTGGAAGCTCAAATTAATTTTTGTGGAGTTCGACACTTAACAGGTGCACTTTATTTTTCTACTAGCTTGGGTGTATCTAGAATTTAACAAATATTACTAATGCCATATATAATGAAAGTACATATTGGCTTGGTATACGCAGTATACATAGAACATTATAATGTTGGTGTAGGAGCTACTGTAAACGCTGCTATTTTCGCACAATTAAAATGTTCACACTGGGCATCAAAAAAGGACATTTTTAAATTTGTGCTGAGCAAGAGGAATAGAAACATAATTCACAAACACAATTTACATGCGAGGAAATTTATATTTGTACCGGTAATGCGCGCTCCTATACTGGAACAACATGCATGCTAGAAGTATAGCAACCCCCAAAATACATTTGATTTCACGAGGGCTATTTTTTAGATTTAGAAAGAAAAATCGCCCCATGTAAATGTTCACGAGGGCTATTTTGGGGCTCACAGGCCTTGGGGCTCATTTTAAGGGTTACGGGGGCAAAGCGCCCTTTGCCCTCGTGTATTTTTTGCGCTGAAGTATAGGTACCATAGAAGGGCTAGCACCCGCTCACTTCTTCGATTGACTGAAAATATTTTGAAGAGTTGACCATTTCCTGGACGAATTTATACAAGAATCGAACGCCCTAATACATGTACCTTTCTTCATAATATCTTGATGACACTGGTCATTCAATGGTAAATAGAACTGTACGAGGCACATACAGAATGCATTCCTCACACACTCAGGAAAGGCAATGAAAATCATGCATATATTTTTGCAGGTTTTAGAATTCGCGCTCAAACGAATCTAGCGTGAAATGCGCGAAAAAATTAATGCACCGCGAATTTTATCACGTTTACAGTATTCATTTAATCAAGTGCAATATGTTGTGGTCAATAGGGTCAACTCAGATATAGCTATTATAAGCCATGGTGTACCACAAAGTTAAGTTCTTATAGACCTTTTATATGATATTATCATCCACTTTGTTTGTCCATGTCTAAGTTTATATAATATATATATATACGTTACCCATTAATATAAATCACAGTACTATAACAACTAAATTCAAAGTACTATTGTCAAAAATATTTATTTGAAAGACTAAAGATTTAAACATACTTTAAACTGTATTTATGTGTAATATTATGTCCAAGTACAGGGAGCCCATGGATTTGAATTTTGGTTTAGTGTGCATGTGTGTGTGTGTATGTGTGCGTGTGTGCGTTTGTAAACCCCCTCAACCGAGGACAAACGTTGGACACCCTTCTATTCCCTTTTAAAGGGATCAAGTAACTTTGTTGACATACATGTGCAAAAAGTGATGGATGGTTTATAAATGTGTATTGTTGTGATCTGATATGTCCACTGAGTAATGTGTAAACATTTCACGTTAAGTGAATGTGGTATGGCCAAGTAATGAGCAAAAATGCAAAGTGATATTCTCTAACTCATTGCACTGACTTTGCACATGGTTATGACTATTCATTGGAGAGTTGAAAATCTGAGCTCTTCTATCGCAAATATCTGTTTAAATTTTAAA
The DNA here is from genome assembly GCA_037951105.1 of Echinarachnius parma. NCBI lineage: Eukaryota > Metazoa > Echinodermata > Echinoidea > Clypeasteroida > Echinarachniidae > Echinarachnius > Echinarachnius parma. Next base: position 185,410 of record JBAMJV010005124.1, on the reverse strand, counting down.
TACAAATACAATAAGATATGGGAGAACCGTTTTGAGGATTTGGACAATAATACTAGATCCCTTTAACCGTGGACACACTCCAACCAAGGAAGTCCTCTTTTGTCCCGCCTAGTGAAAGCAGATACTAATAGATAGATACTAATTCAATTACCATTCATATGAGCGCATGTTCAAAATACAGAAAAAATAACATGAACCTTGTACATCCTCGGTTGGGCACAAAATTTAAAACGCACTGTGGTGTGTCCTCAATTGATATGTCCTCGGTTGGGTTTGTGCATTCATACACACAGGTCCACACTTATATGTGACCGGCTATAGCAAAACCCTGCACTTGTCAACTGTAAAAATCAAAGTGTAGATTTGCATTCATACCATTAGAAAGGTCTTATCACAAGCTTTCATTCGATGCTTTGTTATTATACAAATAGTGCATGGTTTGGAGTTGAATATACCAGAATAGACAACGATACATTTTTAATTTCTCGAGAGCGATTATATTGCATCGAGGCCGCAGGCCGAGTGCAATATAATCGCACGAGAGAAATTAAAAATGTAGAGGTGTCTATTATGGAATATTTAACGACAGGAATCATGTACTATTTGTTATATAAGATGAGTGTTCTCTCGTCGGCCCTGCGTACTTTGTACAAGGGCCAGCGCGTATTAAAAATAATTGCGCGCTCTGCGCATTTCCCCATTCAAGAACAAGCGCACATTACGCACATCAAGGCATCCCCTGCGCAGTTATAGTGCATATGCACTATAACTTTACCATTTACTATACCGGATTAAGCATCAGTAATCAACCAATAGGAATGTTCAATTTCCCTTAATTATGACGTCATCTTATATAACAAATTGGTCAATAATTGGCAAAGATATGATTGTTTCAATTTTACAATCACAAGTCTTTTACACACATAATGTGAACTTAAAATGCCAATTCCTTACAAAACATGAATTACCGACAAGTGCAGGGTTTTGCTATAGCCGGTCACATATAGTAATTTGTCATAGGTCCTTGATGCCCCTTGATTGGCTGGCAGTACAGTTACATTGTATGTGTGCTTACGTGTGTGTACGATCGAGTACGGTGTTTGAATGTTATGCATTTGTTTTATTGTTATTGAGTTTTGTCAGTATTTTTTTGCTATTTAACAGAATTGTATCTTATTCACTGTACTGTTATTTGTATAAAATGTAAATGGCCCCATTTATACAAGCCTAGCTTCTACAGAGGTCTACACACATTCATTTATATCACATATTAAGTATATATATTATGATGTAAAATTTATTTGATTATTGCTTTAAATGAAAAAGAAAATATAATTAAAATATAGTATTAAAAAATGCACTCTGCAAACTGCTTCTGTCAAAATGTAATTGAATTTGTCCATCCTGCCATGTGAGTACTGACTGAAGTGTGATGCCAATTTTTTTTATTTTTTAGATTTTGTAAAGAGTGAATCGTCATTATCTTAGTATTTACAGTGAAACCTCGTTTTAACCCCTTTACCACGCCATTTGATATACTGCTTCAATAGCTATATACGAGATTTTTTAACGGACCGGTCGAATTACCGCATTGGGTGCGCACAAAAGAACCGATCGATATCTGGTTGACCATGGCATTGTATTCACTTCTATTCAACCTAGCGTGAGTTCGCTGACCAACTAGTACACACAATAGAGGCGATCGATATGAATAGTAAGGCTCAGCGAAGTGAAAATCTCTGCAATTTCTGTGAACTGGCTTGCATGGGTTTGTATACGAATATCCTGAAAGTAGACTTGTGTATTACCATGATAAAATTGTAATAAAACAATAACCACGCAACTAGAGTCTGGAACCGAGAAATCTCGGTTCCCGTATATGAGTTGGCGCATCGGGAACCGAGAATTCTCGGTCCCCGTAGTGATCGGGTTAACAAGGATCTTGGCACCATCAAATGTAATATGTTACATTTTGGACCAGGAAAATTACCTTTGTATAAGAGGGTTTTTGGTGTTGCCTAAATAGTTGCGAGCAGTCGCAAAGTTACGATTCAATGCACCAATCTGATAGACTCAAATGTGCATATTTTCTGACTTGCGATTAAACGCAAGTTTGCTGTTGACTGCAACTGTTAATGCAACACCCCAGAGCTCTTTATACAATTAGGTTCCACTGTATTTGACTCGAGATACACCCAACAACATTGTTAGGCAAACATTTTCTACAAAATAAATCAATGAGAAGCTTGCTAACTGTTCAACTGGAAACAGTGATTTCATTTTTATTGGCAATGAAACAATTGTTAGTCATCAATATATGGCATTTTTAAATAACTATGTTGGTATAATACTAATATTATATAAATAAATTAGACTCACGAGTCACAAATAGGAAAGTTAAACAAGATTGTATAAATCATGATTGTGAATAATGTATATAAGGAAGATTACTGATCCAAAACAGTTATAGCTCCACCCCCCCCCCCCCCATCCTTTGTGTATTTGTATTTCACAACCCGATTTGGAGAGGTGGGGGATCGACCTCAAAGCAACACCGTCACGAAACGGGGAGAGGTGGGGTGGAAAAGCACCCCCCTCCCCCACCCCAAATCCTAGCCCTTTTATTGGGATTATAAAACAGATAATATTGGCTCAGAATACAACCCTTACAAAGTCATGTGGGCAAAGATTGAGAAAACTTTCTCAGTGGCATCATCCATTTGTCATTTTTCCCTATTTATAGAGTACCGAAGTCTGACGTCGCCACTATTCATCATTGCCATGGGCAATGGTTTCTAAACAATGTCAGAATATTTTGACCAAGCAGTTGCTAAGAACTCAAGGCAATTGTCCAGCTCCAACCCAGTACCAAAAGTCGTAATCAAAGGAAAATAAATACATGTAGTTACCATTATTATAACAGAAGAATGTGACATCACAACTTGGGCAATCCATATACAGTGGAACCTCTTTAAAATGAGATCCTTGGCACCATGAAAATTACCTTGTTTTATTTAATAGGTATATCCTTGCCATGCCCAGGTACAGTCAGTGGTCCGGGTGGTATAACAATAAATAAAGTAATTCTATAGTAACATATTTCTACTACACAATTACAAATTTGACATACATGTATATATACGTACTGCCTATATTAAAAGTAACTGCCAAATAAATTTCAGGAAAAAAATCTGTTGCTACTTGCAACTCTCATCCTTCAAATTTATATATACTTGAGTATTTTCAATTCTCATTTTTTAAACAAAAACAAAAACAAATTCTTAAACCCAACCAGGACTGGTTGCAAAAATACTCCGGCGTGGGTTTTATGGAGAATACATGGCTAAAATCCCATCCATCCTAAACGGGCTAATCAAAATCTGCATATACGTAGCCTTCTGTGCAAACAAAGCAGCAACTGGGGGTCGTTATCGTATTTGATTTTGCCGTGCAACGTGATTATGCGAATACAAGGCTGTTAAAATATTTTCACAAGCCTATAGATTAATTAAATAAATGCAAATGGGCAAAGAAAAATGGGCTTGGTGAGAAACGAACCGGAGACATTCCGAATTACTAGACCGGTGCGTGGTCAACCATTTAACCATTAATTTAAAGGGGTAGTTTAGTTTTGGTAAGGCTGAACTTAAGTAGCTAAAACTTGCACAGAAACATTATAAACTAATAGTTATAACTCCACCATGCTCGAAAGGTATACAAAATTACAAACGACGAAGTAAAAAGCCTGTTATCATTCAAAAAGAGCCATTCAAACACAAGAGGGCGCTTTTTTAAAAGGCATTGGTTTCAACCATTTTTCATACAAAATTATGCATGTGATGTTTTATTGATATAATGATTAAATAGAGAGATCATCAACAACTATTTTTAAAATGCTTTTGAAAATTTTTGAAAAAGTGCAAGCATTTTTACAATTTTTTCTAAAAATCATCTAATTATTTGGGCCCCAAATAATTATAAGATCAGATATATTTATTGATATTTCAGCCGTTTCTGGGTCGATTTTGACCAAATAAAGTTTATTCTGCCATTAAAATTGCATGTTCTCTCAAAATTCGACATTCAGTTTTTCATTACCTCACAAAAAAATTGTGATGTGCAGCGCCCTCTCTACCAAAACTAAACTACCCCTTTAAGTCTATAGATATATTTATTGATAATTATAATTTTAATTTATACCGCATTTTTGTCAAAGTTACTGGGACCAGCTTGAGCAGCAATATCAGTTGTCCAATACTTGTACCTTACACATGTCATAACCCATAAGTATTGGAGAGAATATTTGAGAACCCACGCCTCCATTCGGAGACCCAGAGTACCCTGATATACCAAGGTAATATTCACCGTCCCAATGTCCTTGTTATAATGTGGTTCCACCGTACAACTAATTGGTGTTTTGTTTTTCTACTTCAATTTCAACATCAGTTGGCCAACAAAGGATGATTTCATCAAATTAAAATTTGATAATTCTCATTATTATAACATGGTAACACTAGAGCCAGAGTCCCCCCCCCCCCCCCCCTCCTTTTAATGATCCGTCCACGGGCGTAGCGACTTAAGTAATACCTATTCATCAGGGGGGATGAATGAATAGATCATCCCCCCCCCCCCCAGTTGAATGGGTATCAATGACATGTCTACGCCCGTGGATCTGTCAAATGGTTATTGACGAGAGTGAGGTACATAGATTGGACAACCAAGATAATGCTTCCAGCCACTTTGTTCCGATCACAAAGGACAAGGTTGGAACTATGCTAGCAAACGCTTTCATGCAACGCCATGTTGCCATAAAAGTCAAAGTTATACCAAGGTTGTGTACAAACATAGTTGAGAGCCTTTCAAGAATCAGCCCCCAGGGTTTAATACAAGCTACACGTAATAGACTTAATTAAGCTTTTCTAGGTAAATATACATGTATCGTAATAAATATGCATATTACATGTGGCTTCTGCTTGTCTAATATGAAGCTTGAGTATAAAGGTACTTTTATATTAAATATAGTCTGTTTTTAATGTTTTTTTGAATAACTGTGTTAAAAGCCCTTTCCAATTCAACCAGGCACCGTGCAGACTTGTACTTTATACACCTTAAAATTACATTCATATCTTGGCCACTTTTGTAGAGTTAATTAAGTGATCAATGTAAATTATCAACATGGGATACAAATATCTTATACCATAATAGAGGAAATATACACTGAAATGTGTGTAGTGATACTTTTTTCCCTGAATGCAGTTGGGTGAACCGTGCTCCTCCCATACAAAAAACCCAAATATGACAGTAATTTCTAAATGCTTTACAATGTCATTATAAGATAAAAACCTAATCATGATTCATATATTAAAATTTAGTGTGGATTCGCACTGGAAATGTGAGCTTGTGTTGGAGCTCTAAGAAGAAAAAAATGCAGCATAAAAAAACAGAGCAAAAGGAAAAATGGGATTGATAAATAATAAAAACATCACATATATTGTAACAAACTTGGGCCCCAAGAACATCCAAATGTGGAAATATAAGAGTGATACGTACAATATGGGGTGATATCTGTATTAAATCAAGTCAGAAAGTGGTGAAAAATTGATACAAAAATATAAGATCTCAACATCATAAATATAACAAGCGCAAATTTGAGGTATCAAGATATATATACTGTATATATAAATATGCATAAGACTTAGTGTTATAAATATATAAAGGCACAATAAATAATAGTTCTTGACATTGTTGGAAAAAATATAACCATCTTCTTGTTCCAAAATGAAAGCTGGGAATTTCATAGTCACTTGATGAGTAAGGAAAACTTAACCCATATGACGTCGACTACCAAACTCTGATAGACACTATTATTACCCCGGTCGTAGGATACAATGCAAACCAGCACACATTGTGTGCAGCATCTCCACCTCCTGGGGAGCATTCCTTCCAAGCGGCTCATTGGCATTGAGTTCAGGAAGTTATACCGTGTTTCAGACCATGAAACAGCAAAAGTCTCCACTTTAAAGATAAATTATTTGTTAGATTATATATTACTTGTCAGTTCAATGCCCTGACAAAGGATCTACTAGATCAGGGCCCTGTTTCATAAAAACTTGTCCAATTGTTGTGAGTTGTGAATTATTGTAACTACCATGGCAGCAGCTAAAATGCTTGATGCTGATTGGCTGTTGCCATAGTAACTACAATAATTGGACACTTTCAACGATTGGAAGTTTTATGAAATGGGGCCCTGAAAGCTTGTCACCTCTTGACTTACAGTGTACACGCCTGTACATTTAAAAGATAAATGTAATTGAACCACTACTTGTGCTACAGTGCGAGTAATTGAAAATATTGTACATTGATTACTGATAACAATAGACAGTCCAATATTGGTCTTATACTGTGTGGGGCATTCATAAAGGTACCTTCATGTATTTAATTGAACAATTCTGTCCACGTGAGTGTTCCATGCTAGATCATAATTAATATTAATAATAATGCATTTATATAGCGCATTTTCCATCTCAAATGTTCAAAAGTACTGTAGGTCCAAATAATGAGAAAAGGTGGGTGATCCATTATTAAACTCTGTCAAATTCAACCAAAGTCATTTTGGAGTTTTATATTTCGCTTGTACCTTGTCGTTTGGGTGATTGGCTTATGGTAACAAAAGCTTTTTTAGTTTTTCAACATGTCTCCATAATTATGTCAAGAATATCGAGAATATTTTATTGTGAAAAGGGTAACCTGGAAATATGTTTGTATTTTGCCATGAATATCACATTATTTCAAACAAAGCGATACTGACCAGAAATATATATAATATTAATAAAAATGAACTAAGAAAATAGTTTTTTTTGCGGGATTCATACTTGAGACCTCAGGATTGCTAAACCGGGGCTCTACCAACTGAGCTAGAAAGCCCTTGGGATGTGTGTTCATCCCAGAAACCCCTTTCAACGTTTGTGATGGTCAGAAGCTATTCTAAACCCGACACGTACTGATACATCCAGCTCGCTAGTTTAACAAATTCTCCTCACTTTTTCATTGGCGATTGTTTCTTTGATAGTGGCAGACTGTTTTTCTTGTTTTTGCTGTCGGTCTTCCCTCTGAAACTAGTACCTCTTTGTCTGGAATATTTGTCGTCGGAGGACTGGTTATCGCTCAGTTTCCCTTTCATGGAAGAGGGTTCGGTAATATAATTAGTCTGCGATTCAGCTGCCTTTTCACCGCGTTGCGATATTCTGCTACTATTCCTCGTTCCGCTGAAGCTCAATCTAGATTTAATACTGTTGAACTTTCCAACTTTGTTATCTTTACTACTTTGAGTCGGTGGGATGGACACCGTAGAAAAGGGCAACGATCTTCTATACGTGCCATTGCGTTTGAATCCTGTCGTTTTCTGTTTTTCTTTCGAGATAACATCTCCACCTGTAAGATCAGTGTCTGATGCGCAAGCATTGTGCAGGTCCTCATCTATGGACTGTTCAGGTCCTTCCTTTACTGCATCTGCGGTGGAAGCGTCTGGAGTACTTGCCTTGCTTCTTTCAGACGTGTTCCGACTGGTGGTAGCTTCAGCTGTTGTCATCGCTGATGCGCTCAACACATTCGCTTTGCTTTTTGATAACTTGTGTGTCCTGCTTGTAGGTGATGACGTTCCAGCAGACAAATCTGTCCTAACAGGAGATACCTTTTTCGCTGCAAGCCTTCTTGCGGTTGTGGTGTTCATAAGGGTTTTTGCTTCATTCCTAGGACTCAAGTCATTTTTACCAGCCACTTTGTGGTCAGTTTTGCTTTGGGATGATACTTTCGTATCTTTGCCGGGAACTCGTAAAGAACTCCGAGCCGCGGTTGTTCTACTTGTTTTAGCACGGAGAGTACTACTAGCAATCGTTGTCCTCACAGGTGCACCTCTTACGAAAGAGCTTGCGGTCCTTTCTGGTGCGCCTCTTACGAAAGAGCTCGAGGTTCTTCCTGGAGCACCCCTTACGAAAGAGCTTGAAGGTGCATTCTTGTCAGAAGACTTGCCTCGTATAGATCCTTCTCTGGACTGCGGCGCAAGCCTGTCCATTCTTGAACCCGAGGATCGTGCAGGGTCCTTCCTAGAGAGAGGGGTCTTTGAGCTATTCTTTGCCTCTGTTCCAGGCTCCTTTCTGGTCATAACAGACTTCTTAGACTGAGCAGCCGAGGAGCTACTAGTGGCAGCTGAAACCTGTCGATTACCTGCTTCATCAGGAGTATTTGAGTGCAATGAGTCTCTACTACTTGCTGTACTCCTTGCCTCCATTGACGTCTTCCGCACTCCTCTTGGAGACTGCACTGAAGAACTTGTCTTGGTGGTTGCAGCTACATGGTATCTTGATGGTTTGGGTGATGACTGACCTTGGACTGGATGTCTTCCATGAGTCTTATCACTCAAGCGAGAAGATATAGTTTTCTGACCTGGAGAAGAACTTTTCCTGATGCTTGGTGTATTTTGGGTCATATTTTTAGGTGATGCTTTTGAAGCCTTTTGATTACTCGCTTTTCTATTCTCACCCGTGGTATTCATACGACCAGTAAAAGCGCTCTTCAAGGCACCGGGTGCCGTTTCATCCCCCTCATCCATATTGTTGTCGGGTGATTCAACGTGGACATGGAAGTTATCTGCATCACTGGGAGGTTCAGACAAAGAATCTAGACTGCTATGAAGCGATGCAGTTTCTCCACTCAGTAAACTGCTATCCGCAATGGATGAGCTTAAGTCGGATAACCTGTAATCAGCGTTGTGGTGTGCGAGGACACTAGCATTTGCGACAAAATTTTGAATCTCTGAGGTAATCTTTCCAAAGTTTTCATTGATGTCTGTGGTGATGTCTTCCGACATAACATTTTCTTTGTTATATCCAAGTTCTTCGTCTTGGAACTCCTTAGATGGTGTTGTAGGTGTACTTGCTGAAGATGCTGAAGATATACTCCTCCGATGCTGTGTAAGTTTGATGTCGAAGATGTCCCGGCGAATTTCCATTTGCTGTCGATCGATACTGTTCCATGGGTCGTCATCGGAGTCGGAGTCTGGTCCGATATCAACTGATGCTATGTGTTTCAGCTGCAAAGATAGAAATGGAGAATTGATGTAATATAATCGGAATATAGAGAAGAGGTATTGTAATATTGTATTTTTCAATATCTAGATAACGAATTAATCAATCAAAGTTCCACCTGTGGATATATAAAGAAGGAACTTGCTCATCAAATCAACGGAGCCTCATTTTCCTTCTTTTTTTTTTACACAACGAGGTGGAGCAGTTTGTTATCAAAATAATATTCTTAGCCCCAAAGTTTTTTTGGTCTGAGAAAATCATAACTTTTGGAAAAGTTGTATAAAGTTAATGGATCACTTTTAGCTTGTCCCATAAGAATATGACCCTGTTTTCACAGTTGTACTACCAATATCTTACGGTAACCAAGGTTCAGATTTAGCACTGGCCCAGGGCCATGACTTTGGGCCACTAAAATCTTTAAACGTCAAAGGTTACTTGCTCTATTTTGCAACCAAAATTAACTGACTTTTTAATGTGTTTTTTTCTTCTTTGTTTGGGTAATTCAAGTCTGATTTAGGGCCATCAATATTTGATTAATCTCTATTTAACTTGCCCGAATGGGCCACAGCTGTGAAGAAAAAAAAAGTGAATTTTCCTGCATAGTCTTACCTTAAGAGCTTTTAGTCCAACCGGTTTCTTGGGCAGCTCAGTTGAAAGACTTCCCAGATCTCTGTGCGCTTCACCCTCAGTAGCCTTTTCCGGTACCGCCTGCCCCGTCATTATGCTCTCAATAACTTGGCGCTCTCTGCTGATCTTTTCTTGGTAGGCTTCTACTACGATTCCCTTTCCCAAAGTAGGCAAAGAAAAGTCGGGTACATCAGTCAGTGTGATTTCTAATACTTCACTTGATTCAGTCCCGTTGTGCGATTTATTTGGATGTTGTTCTGGCGTGCTTTCTAATACTTCACTCAAGTCATTACTGTGGTGCGATCTACTTAGATGTTGTTCTTCAGCGAGGTTTTTAGCATCTGTCATCGTAGACTGGTTGACACTCTCGCTCCGCATCGCTTTCCATTGTTTGAACTTGGCTCGGTATGCACTTTCACGTCGCTCTTCTGGCTGCCCCGTGTCACTATTCGTATGGTTATGGTCATCAACGGTGGCACCTTTGCCATAAACGGACGACTCAACGGCACTCACTGCTGCCTCGATGTTCATATTTTTGACACAACTTTTCATTTGTAACAAAGAGGATGATGATCCATGGGATTTAGAATCATTGTCAATATTGTTCCCTAGTTGTTCAACATGGTTCACTCCCATGTTTTCCTCTTTCTCCAAGGAGTCTCTGGTTCTCTGCAAGTCATGAGCAGGTGTTTCTGATATCTTTGATGTTACATGGGTAGGTTGAGAGGTTCCAAAAAATTCCTTCCCTTTACTGGCATCGTGTGGACTAGAAAGGGCTGTACCTTTTGCGCTCGTATGTGAAATTCTAGAGTTATTACTTCCACTGGATTCTTGAGGTTTAGGGTTTCTGTCCATTTTTTGATCAAATGGCAGCGACAAGTTTCTTCTCGTATCTGGCATCTTGTCGTGATATGCAAAGTGGTTCGACGATTTATCAATGATAAATGGGGAACTTGGGAGACTTGTGCTCTGGGAGCTGGGAAGCCCTGAGCGTTCTGTGATATTAGATATGAAATCTGGAAAGCGTTCTGTACCTTCAACTCCGGCATGTTTCTGCGAAACATTTTGAGAAACATTTGGCGACGCCTGCACTTGCACGATCACGCTGGGAGACTCGGATCTTTCTCTAGCGTCGGTCATGCTGTACTGGGTAGTCCTCCTCTTCCGCCCGCTACGTCTGATGCTTCCTTCTCGTTTGAAGGCGTTGACTTGCGATAGGCCTTGATCATCGTTCCCGGCGAGCAACAAATGTAGCAGCGACTCATCACTGCTCGGTTCACTGCTTTGTGCAACATGTGATGATTTACCGCCATCTGGACCGGTCTCTTTCTGCACTTTGCTTGCCGAATTATCGCAGGTCAAATTCAGATTTACGGACCGCCGATGCGACAAGGTTCCCCTTCCATCACCGGCTTTATTTCCTGCAGATGTAGAATGCGAATGACCGCTTCCGGGATCAGTTCCGGTCATTGCTTTGCCGTTGTTCTCTGCTGCAGGATGTGTTGGTGGTGGAGTTGGGGTTCTCACACTTTCCCTGTGCTTCAGAGCACCCTTCTGTTGCTGGCGTTGTATCGCGTGCTGCTCTTTGCGTATCCTCATCTCGTTTTCCTGTTTTTGAATTAAAAATACTTCATCATAATTGTATTCATTCATTAACATTTTTGTTGCACTATTTAAAAACATAACGTTATTTGTTCATAACATCCCACGACCCCTAAACCTATTCAGATATGCCGGTGGGTCAGATATATACTTCTGAAAATACTGCACAAAGATTAATTTTAAAAAAATGTAATTAAACTTCTGAGTTGATTATCCATTTCATTCACGTTTTTAAGAACCTAATTCTATTTAATTTTTTCAGTTTTTTTTTCAGGTTTTCTCAGCAAACTAAAAAGTAGGAATTATGGAAATAATATCATTACAAAATTTAAAAAAAAAACATATTTATTATTCATTAAGAGATATTTATACGTAGCAACTCTTGTAAAGGCAATACTCACAGTTACTGCTTTCCCAAATTTCTCGCAAAAGATGTTGAACGTGATGAGACACTCCTCTAACTTGAACGTCGAAGGATCTTCGCAGAAGTATTCGGCCAGCTCAACGCGCAGCTTCTCAATGTACTCAAGCATCAAGCTGATTTGCTCAAGGTCCTCCTTGGCATTCTAAAAAACACAATTTATGATAAACAGTTTTACAAAAAGATATGCATTTGTGCCCTTCAGCAAGACATTTAATCCACATTGCTGCTCTCTACCCAGGAGTATATATGGATACTTGGTTTGGGTATTAATAAGCCTTTAGTGCCCCGAGAAACTTAAACCAGAGAGTTGAGATGGTGCAGAAAATAAATGCACGGATTTGAACGGTACCTGATGACCTAGGGTAATTGCTTCAGTCAATTTTCCCGCCACAATTTGAGTCAAAATTTGAGTCTCAACATTTAGTCACTTAATTTTATCTTGAACGAAAACTAACCTAACTAAAATGGCTGATCTCATTTCCTAGTTAATACTGTAGACTCCCGATCTAGTGAAACAGTTGTTTTTGTTCGCCTGTAATGACAAGTATCTTATTCTGTTTTATTTGTGCTACCCTGTACATTATGCTAGTACAGTAGAACCTCTTAATAACAAGATCTGTTATACCAATTGATGTAATTTGACCTGTAAATAAACTGGAAATACACCTTTCAACTGGCTAACTTGTATATCTAACTGGTTTCTAACTGAAACCAATTGGAACCAGCTAGGTGAAACCAATTTAAATTCCCAATTGGTTTCAATTGGGGTTTTGTCCTGGGTAACCAGGTGCCTGATATAGGGAGTTAATTTCAAAGGTGCAGGCTGTATGTATGTTATCATTTCTAAGATGCCCTCATACAACAAGATATCTGATATACATTGTACATTATATCCCTCATGAGAATGTTCTAGCCATGTGATTGGTCGAAACGCTGTCACGTGTTCAAGTATATTTTCTCCCATCAAATCCCAACCTCATATAGTACTTTTGTACAGTACCTTTTTTGTCGAGGACAACAAACTTTTTGGCCCTGCCTAGGGTGTTATAGTAAATTGCTGATACGCATGCAATCTCATAGGGCATGTTGTTGTCCTAAATTAGGAATCAGCGAACGTTTACAACCGACTTGTTTTGTTCCCATGACAACCCAGAACGCGCAGCAGCCAATGCGAACGCTTGTGGCCGCGCAAGTACGCGTGTGCGCGTTAGTGCGCAGAAAGGTAGCGCGCTGGTGCGCACAAATTTACGCGCCGTTACGCTTAATATAGACAATGGTATTTAAGCTTCTTAGACTTTTAATCATAAATCGTGTTCATGTGCAGGATTGATAAAATGAAAATAAAAGGCTCGATTAATTGCTCAATATTCCAAACTTTTGAGTCATTTGTGATCAAAATAATATGAGGGATATAAACCAAATAACCAAATCTCCTTACTCGGGTGATGGAGGCAAACTATACGCGCCTCGGTGATCTGCGAAGGTACCATCCTGCCTCGGCTATCGCCTCGGCATGATAGTACCTTCGCAGATCACCTCGGCGCGTATAGTTTTGCCATCACCCTCACAGTCGATGGTTATTTGCTTACTGTACTTAAATTGGCCCAAAATGCTCATTATAGTGAGGTTTTGCTGTAATCATTTACCTGTAGAAAGACTAGCATGTGCTCCTTGTAGTCACTAGTTACCACCTCCAGCTGTTTGCCTATGGTGACGACTCTCTCTTCCAGTGTCTTGACGTCCCCAAGGAGTTGATCCAGGCCAAATCTTGACAGGCAAATTAATAGAAATATTTAAAAAATATATATATACTACCATTCCATTTTATTACAGAGAAAATCTTCCCATATTTTTATTCCATTATAAATTAACTTAAAAATAGGTAACATTTCTTGTAATATATCTAGTACTGCTTCAACTGGCCTCTCATCGTTAAAGGTGAGATGGTACACACAGTTTCTGTTTTTTTATCAAGTACAGCACATATAGAATACTTCTGTCAAAATAGGTTTAATAAATAATCTAAAGCGCTTAGAGATCATCGTCAATCATATTAGGCGCTATATACAAATCAAAACATCATCATTATTATTGTTATTTTTTATTATGCATGCTAAGTTGGAAACTCACCGAGATGCCTCTTCAAGATGTGTCAACTCTTCTGTGAATTTCACCAATTCTGGGTTCTTCTTCTGTGCCAACTGTAATCAAATTGAAAGGAAGATATAATATAATCATATAGCACGTCAGATGTACACTCTTAAATGTGGCTACCCGTCTATATCCAGGACTCGGGGACATCAAACTATTCCAGTACTTTCAATTCTATGCGGTTGTAGTCAGCAAATCATACCTACAATACAAACTTCTCACGAGGCAGAACTTTGGTTATCCAAACAGCAGTTACTCTTTGAAACAACGTAAAAAGAAGGGCATAGTCGGAGAGATTGACAACTACAGTGTTCAATGATTCAAGGGACAAATATGTTAGTGCCTCTTATATTGACGTCAGCCTTTAGATGCATGCAGGCACTCTTTCATTGTCTTTAAAGGGGTAGTACAGTTTTGGTAAGGCTGAACTTTAGTAACCAAACCTGGACAGTAACATTATAAACTAATAGTTATTACTCCACCATGCTCGAAAGGTATACAAAATTACAAACGACTAAGTAAAAAGCCTGTTATCATTCAAAAAGAGCCATTAAAACACAAGAGGGCGCTTTCTAAAAAGGCATTGGTTTCAACCATTTTTCATACAAAATAATGCATGTGATGTTCTATTTAAATAATGATTAAGTAGATAGATCATCAACAACTATTTAAAAAACGCTTTTGAACATTTTTGAAAAAGTGTAAGCATTTTTTTTATTTTTTGAAAAAATCATCTAATTATTTGGGCCCCAAATAATTATAAGATCAAATATATTTATTGATATTTCAGCCGTTTCTGGACCGATTTTGACCAAATAAAGTTTATTCTGCCATTAAAATTGCATGTTCTCTCAAATTCGACACTCGGTTTTTCATTACCTCACAAACCAATTAAGTAGTCTAGCGCCCTCTCTACCAAAACTCAACTTTCCCTTTAAGCTAAAAAGCAGCATTGGGAAAGTTATGGGAAACATTTAATGTATATTGGCCAAACTATATGATTATTATATTGTTGAAATAGTACAGGTATAAAATATAAAATGGTGGATAATGTATATGGTAATATCTGAACCATAATATCGTTAAATGCAAAAAAGGGGTACCCTACTTTGCATATATTCCACACACATTGTCATGAAATTTGTACTCTTCTCTCATCTCAGAAAACATCATAATAAAAAAATCATTAATAGAAATAGTTTGATTTATATATAAATAGTGCCTGATATATATATTTCATTTCCACAAACATTTTATGTTTGATGTTTGCAAACACATGCAAAAATACCCCCTTTTTTACACAAAATTGTGAACTACCGTGCATATACACAAGGCCAATTTGAAGTGACACCGCCGCCGGACCGAAGATGCATACCTGAGCCACGTAATGAAGAAGGTTCATCTTGGGTTTGTTGGCCCGCGTCTCTGCCAGTTTCAGCAGTGAAGACATCCTGAAGCCAAAAGCGTTTCCGGCATACCCACCCTGCAGGTACAAAACAACAAACTATCATTACTCTAGCTCTGTTAAAGGGATCTAGTAACAATGTCAAAATCCTCAAAACTTACTTGAAACTCTAGCATGGAAGCGTGGAACAGATAAATTTGTTTTCCAAAAGATATATATAATCGAATTGTTCAGATATATAATTATCTAGTGAATAATTATAACTGTGTGCAAATTCGTCAGTGCAATGAACTAGTGACTATCACTTTGCATTTTTGCTCATTATCGGGCATAAGACATTCATTTTCCATGGAATTTTCACACATCACTTGGTGGACATATCTAATCACAGAAATACACATTGCAACCATTTGCCACTTTTTGCACATAATGTCAACAAAGTTATGAGTGATACCGCTTTGTGAGAAAATAACTTACGGTGTTTATGAAGTTTCCCGTCAGCAAAACCAAGTGCAGTATGTCTTTCAATGAGGTACTGTTCAGGAGTTCTGCAAAGCATACAATAAAATAATATACAATTTTTAAAAATATTGTTGGGTTATAGTGATAATTAAGGCATCAAGTGATTTTTTTGGTCTAAATTGACAGAGTTCTGCATAGCATATTGTAGGTCGGAATCTTCTTTGTGGGATATGCCAAATCTTTTCAGAAAATAATTATATACACAGGTTTCATAACATTGTTTATCTCTGCAGAGGAACATTTCTGGGTGACCACTTTATGCTGGTTGGTTGCTATAATAAGTTCGATTTATATAGCACCTAATATGACACAATATATCATCTCTAAAAATAAATCAATTCCAACGGGATTCGAACCCGAGACCTCCGGATTGCTAGACCGGTGCTCTCCCCAAGTCCCCAACATGATTTCTATCCTTCGGGTTTATGTCAGAGTCATAATAGCTTCTGACCACACGAGCAATGAAAATTAAGGGGTTTCCGGGACGAACGCCGTACTAGGGTTTTCTATAGCTCAGTCGGTAAGAGCACCGGTCTAGCAATCTGGAGGTCTCGGGTTCTAATCCCTTTGGAATCCCATTTTCTCTGCTCTTTTCCAATCACATTATATATTTCTGGTCAGTTTCTCTATATGTTTGAATTAATCTCTAAAATTAAGCGCTTTACACAATTATTACCCCGGTCATAAGACAAACCAGCACACATTGTGTGCACCATATCCACTCCCTGGGGAGCATTCCTTCCAAGCGGCTCATGGGCATTGGGAAGATCCTTCACATAAAGGTGTTCCCCTCCTACCGGGTCCCCATTTATACACCTGGGTTGAGAGCAGCTAACGTGGATAAATTTTCTTGCTGAAGGAAAAACGTAATGGGCATACTCCCGAGTTTTAACTCGGGACCTCACCATTGGAAGGCACGCGCTCTACCAATCTTGCCACATCACTCCCACAATGAGGAATTTTCTTGGACAAAATGTCTAAATGCGGTCGTACCTTTACTGGCATCAATGATGGATTCAATGGAGGGCATGAGGTATTCTAGGTTGGCTGCGAATTCTTCTTGCAGTAACATGCACTCGATGCGAAGTTTGTAGCTAAAAGGAAGAGTGAAAGAAAAACATATCAATATTTTGGAGGAGTTCAGAAGTATGTTTTATGAGCTTTTTATATCTACTATTCAAAATAAATGTACTCTAGCGAAGAGTCTCTTTAATATGAATTAGTAATAATAATAATCAGATCCGGTAGCATAATATATCGCGTCCAGTATATTGTAAGCTGTTTTTTATCATTCTTTCACCTTTAATTGTACCCTTTTATGATACACTACATTGCAATCGGGGTTATTATATACAATTTAAAAAAATTACTTTCTCAATTCTCAGATAATGCTCTAAAGCAAGTGTTAATACATACTTTGAACTATTATTGTATACTTTGTATGTACGTAATTATTGTTAAAAGCATCTTCAACTTACTGTGGGACAGCGACGAGTGCTATGAGAAACTTCTCTGCCTGACCAAGTTTCCCGAAGTCTCCCTCAAAAGAACGCAGCATTTCCATCTGAAAGAGAAAATTAAGCAATGTATATATATATACACAAAAAAAACATATCGAAAGTAACTACTAGCTGTACTCAGTGATCACTAATAATTGGTGTGAAACGTACTGCTCTGTCCTCTGAAAATAATTTTCCCAAATGATATGTATTTCCTTGTTTTTTGTTTGTGCCTCGGAATAGAATTTCTAAATTGACGGCGCAATATAAATGATGATCCTATATTTCTTGTATGACAAATATTCATCTTATGATTTGTATTGTTTTTATCAAATTATTGGGGGGGGGGGCACAATACTGCACGGGCGTGTAAAGTGATTACACTGGTCAGGGGGGTTATTTATATTCTTTCATCCCCTTCAACAAAAGGTATCATGTAAATATCTACGCCGATCTGGATTAAATAATAAATTCAACCGTTACACAATGTGCAATCTCAAAAACTGCTACAGAAATCTTTCATTCTCTTAAAACAGCTAGATGGAAATGTATTTCCATCTCATGGAAACAATAATATGGTAATACAAACAAATATATATAGTTAAATCTAGCATACATATACTGCATAAACACAACTCACTTAAACCTTTAAACCTAAAAAATCAATATAATTCCACCATAAGATATTTTCAAGGCCTACTCTTTCACATAAAAGACAATAATCTCGCAACTTTTCAATGTTGGCTCACGAAAGGTTGACAGTATCTTTAAACCTCGCATTACATATTAAACACAACTCACTTCATCCTTTTCCGGGAGTATTTTGAGAAGGCTTTTCAGTTTTTCAGCGCCGATCTCGCTACTTTTCCCATCCGTGATGAGGCCGATGATGATGTCGTTGGTGGTGCGAAACTGCTTGAGGAAGATGTGCACGTTGAGGCTCCTCCTACTGTCCAATAGATTCACCTGCAAAGGAAATTAAAGTGATCCATTAACTTTGAAATTAAAGGTGCACCTGTAAAGTGTCAGATATTGCCCAAAATGACATTTGAGACTTCAATCCTATACCCAAATCATTGTAAGATATGTCCGAATGATGTGTGAAAGTTTCATTGAAAAGGAACACTGCTTTCCTGGTTGAAAAAAGCGAATATTTGCATCAGCTTTTACAACGAATTACTGTATGACGTTTATGAGGTTTATGACCGTTCATTAACGCTCTTGAGCTGAATGATTATCAATGATAGATATCGTCATACTAAAGGGGCATTTGAAAAAAAATCTAAGCCTATTTTATTCTTCTCTTACCATAGGCTAAACAACACGGTAGAAGAGAAACGAGGAAGCTCCAAGTAATTTTCGTGGAGAAAATCACTTGTAGTTTTCACACTTCTCTTTTACCGTGTTGGTTGGCTTATGGTAAGAGAAGAATTAAATGGGTTTTGATTTGTAAAATGTCTCCCTTATTATTGAGATAGTTAAGATTGAATTTGAAAGCGTCTATAGACAGTGATTTTCTTCGTTTTCCCTAGGTTAACAGTATTCCTTTTCTATGAAAATCTCACATATTATTCTTCTTCTTCTTCCGATTTAAGTACAGACTGCCGTTGGCGTATTATCGTACTATCGCGTATCGTACTATCGTTGGCGTATGACTATTCTCAAGAATCTGCCAATGAAATTCAGTGGTACATGATATGGACTCAAATATTACTTTTGGGGGAAAATATATAGTTAATGGATAACCTTTTAAAAGATTCATTAGTTAAAAGAATTGGGCCATCAAAGATGGCAATGATCATTAATGATATTACTTGTCAGTTATCGCCTCAACAAAGGGTCTGATTTAATCTGAAAGCTCGGCACGTTTTGAATGAATGAATGAATGAATAACTTTATTACCAATAGGTTCAGAGATAACAAGATAACAATCATCCAAAGTCATGCAAAAACTAACCGTGTCCAAGTTTGCAGTGTTCTTGATTTGGGAATGGTTGCATCTGTTGTTTGATTTTCAAAGATAAATTCGTCCTTGCCAAGTAGTACGGATTTTCCGTATTTAGTACGTTTTTTTATGTAAATACGGAAGTACGAATTGTAAATTATTATTATTATTTGTTTTAATATTTAATTGTTATAATAGTAACGGTTCGAAAATAGCAACACAATTTGTGTTTAACCCTGATAAAACTAATGAAGATACATGATACATATTTAAAATATAATACAAATAAATAAAACAAACTAATACAAATGCTGGTGTGATCGACAGAACCAACTTTTATATGAACGCACTCGTAAAGGGTATTTTTGCTGCGCGATTTGGCTTCGCAAAAAATATGTGTTTTTTTTTAGGATAGCAAGTGTGATTTGTTTTTTTTTAGAGGTTGGCAGCTCTGCACCATATTTTTTAGTGGCATGCTCATTCATTCTGTATGTTATACACTAATAAAAATAAAAGAAAATATAAAGTTTCTCAACAAATATTTGTCGCGCGAAAAAATACTGATTTCCTTGGCAAAATACTGCTTTTCGGGTGTGAGAATACTGAAATGCTCAATAGGAACTTGGCAGCTCTGTTCATGTCATATTCAGGGCCCCTTGCCTCCAAACAGTGAGGTTGCTGGTGGGAGGAGGGTGGGGGATCCCCTTCCACCTTGATAAACATGAAAAACACTGGCAACCAGCTGGTATTTTGCTTTTATTCACCAAAGGATATTCTTGAAATGTTCTTTTGAAAAAACGGTAAACAGACGCATCCATTCATGATGGAACTAGACAACGGCAAACATAGACACATAGACACGGGGATAGTTTGCATGACTTTGGATAATAAGGCCGCGTTCGGTAAAGCGATCAAAATGTATGATATATCATTTTAAAGACAATTTCCCGAGCTTTAACATGATACCAAAGTCCGGTTTCGTTTATTTTGACTCACACTGTATATAAAGGCCCAGTCCCATACTGACGATTTTCACGGCGACTCGCAACGATTTACTAGAACGAATCGACTCGATTTAGCCACGGTTTTTGGCATGGGCGTAGCGACTTACGTAATACCTATTCATCAGGGGGGATGAAAGAATAAATCATCCCCCAGTTGAATGGGTATCAATGACAGATCTACGCCCAAGGTTTTGGGGAAGAACCGATACGATGCAACACGACCTAAGCAATTTTCTCGACGAACGTCAAATCGTTGCGATTCGCCGTGAAAATCGTCAGTATGGGACTGGGCCTTTAGAATGTTAAAGTGGTAAAAGAAATAGCAAGTATTGATAGTGGGACGCAGAACTAACAATAATCATTCACACCGAACCTGGTTGGTGTGATCATTGAACAGTTTGATGAATCCTTCAAGAAAGTGGAAATGTGTGCATTGATCAGCACCTTTTGCAGAGGAAATCAAGTATCCGACGACGTCATTCTGAAAACTTCACCTGCTGTGGACCACTGATTGGCCAATGAGGATGTATTATAATACCGTGCTCTCTTGCCTATATTTGAGTTTGATATAATATATCTACCCTACCGGAGAGAACGCAGTGTGCCACAGTTTGAACACACTGTGTTCACAGTGTGTTCAGACTGTGGTCCACACTGTGTTTCACAGTGTGGACCACAGTCTGAACACAATGTGAAGACTGTGTTAATTTGGAGTATTTTCACAGTGTGAACACTTATCACACTGTGAATGCAGGAAATTTCACACTGTGGTGACAGTACGCTCGCAATGTGTTCACAGTGTGGTCACAGTGCGAGTTGGTTTCCACACTGTTAAAATGCTCCAATTTATGGTCCACACTGTGAAACACAGTGTGCTGTACGTGGCACAGTTCTTTCTGGTAGGGTAATCTTATGGGATATTGTTCACTATATATAGCATTTTACAAAAAGGGGTTTATCTTTGACGAAGTATGCTTTTAACCTTTATATTATTTGTTACTATAAAATTACAATGAAACAATACCTCTTGAGATTCCCGTTTTTTCTGGATTTCTGAGTCTTTTCCTTCCTTTCTCTTCTGTTTCATGAGATTGGGCTGACAGAACAGTTCCTCCACAGCGTCCCAGTCGGCGTTAACCCCATTCTCAATCTGTGTTTGTAGTCATTCAAAATAATATGACAACATTAGTCTTTTTAGTGTCAAATTTAAATGAAAATTGAAGTTTGGTGCTTAAAACCTACATGTAGGTTAAAGGGGTAGTACAGTTTTGGTAAGGCTGAGCTTTAGTAACCAAAACCTGCACAAAAACACTACAAACTAATATTTATAACTGCACCATGCTCGAAAGGTATAGAAAATTACAAACGACTGAGTAAAAAAGCCTGTTATCATTCAAAAAGAGCCATTAAAACACAAGAGGGTGGTCTCTAAAAAAGCATTGGTTTCAACCCTTTTTCATACAAAATAATGCATGTGATGTTTTGTTGAAATAATGATTAAATAAAGAGATCATCAATTACTATTTTAAAACCCCTTTTGAAATTTTTGAAAAAGTGTAGGCATTTTCAACATT
This sequence comes from Echinarachnius parma, assembly GCA_037951105.1. NCBI lineage: Eukaryota > Metazoa > Echinodermata > Echinoidea > Clypeasteroida > Echinarachniidae > Echinarachnius > Echinarachnius parma. The sequence goes on along the minus strand of JBAMJV010005124.1, from coordinate 163,574 downwards.
AAAACAAAAAATCATCGAATATATCTGGGCCCCAGATTTAATACGATCGGATATATTTATTGATATTTCAGCCGTTTCGGAACCGATTTTGATCAAATAAAGTTTATTCTGACATTAAAATTGTATGCTCTTTCAAATTTTACACTCAGTTTTTCATTATCTCACAAAAAAATTATTTCGTGCAGCGCCCTCTGTACCAAAACTGAACTACCCCTTTAAGTTGTTATTCCAGTGTCCCATGCAGTCGGCGTCAATCTGTGTTCATAGCCATTCAAAATATTATGATATTAAACATTGGTCTTTTTAGTCTTTTTTGGGGTCAAATTTCAATAAATAATGACGTTTGTAGTTCTAAAGACCTATGTTAGGCTGACAGAATAGTTCTTCCACGGTGTCCCATGCAGTCGGCGTCAATCTGTGTTCAGATAGAGCCATTTAAAATAATGTAAAATTAGTCTGTTTAGTGTCAAATTCAAATGAAAATTGAAGTTTGGAGCAAACAAAAAACGGAACGGGGCACTTCCCAAAATATAGTAACAAAATGATTATGTCCATCGGATAGAATGTCCTTTCCAATGAAAAACAATACCAAGAACAGTCATTTTGGTCGTGTAGTTTTTGTTTTAGGGCGCTGTGAGTGACACCATGTCAGGTTCCCTTTTTTGTCAATTTTTACCAAGTCAGTGCTTGATAATTCGCACTCTCTGCCCCTCATAGCGTCGATCAACGAGCAAAACGCACGCCATTGTTAGTGTGCATTCAGCTGTGTGCCAAGAGAATGGGCATAGGTGCTCGACGCTATTACGAGCAAGAAGTGCGATTTATCAGGTAGTGACTTGGTAAAAAATGACAAAAATGGGAACCTGACATGGTCTCACTCAAGACGTCCTACAACAAAAACTACTCGTCCAAAATTACTGTTCTTGGTATCGTTTTTCATTGGAAAGGACACTCTATCCGATGGACATAATCATTTTGTTACTTTATTTTGGGAAGTGCACCGTTCCGTTTTTTGGGGGGCCACCCTGTATTATGTTCCTCTACAGTACGTTTCCCTGTGGCGTTAACATATTCTCAATCTGTGTTTATATAGTAATTACCAATAAATTTAATTCTTAAAATAAAACAATGAAGTTTGGAGCAAAAGACATATATTAGGCTGTGACGTGATGCCAGCTTAAAGTGAGAAAGTATACTTCATCAATTCTATATAATTGTTTATAGACATAAACATTTCACAATAATGAGCTAAATTTGCATCTAGAAATGAGTACTAGTATCCATTACAATCATTAAACAAATTAATGTTTTAAAAAGTTCTGTAACCTTTCATCTCATTACCCCAAAATCTCTGCAGATTATTTGCTCCCGTAAGTACTTAAGGGAACAAAGTCTGATGTTGATGCATATTTATAGTTCTAGTCCTATATATAGGATATATATAATAAGTATATAGACTGAATTAAATAGTTTATGAAAAGACAGATTAAAAAGTACAATGCCTATAGCCACTTAGTAACATGAGACGTTAACAGCATAAAGCCATAATGACTTTTGTTTATAATTACTGTTTGCCCTGATGACCTAATTTATAATGATAATTAGACTTTTATAACGATTATTAGACTTAATCAAATAGTGAATGGATTTGACATATTTAGACCCCCAAAAGACAATGCCTATATCCACTTTGTGGCAGATACAATTAAGAAGAGCATAATACCTGGTTGACTTTGTTCCAAATACTGTTAGCAGTCATAACCTTCTTTGGAGGGAGTTTCACCCAGGCCAGCGTTCTCATCCTTGATTTGGGCTTGGCGTTTGGTATCGCCGATGAGGCTGGAACAGTTGGCAATGAAGGCACACCAAGACCCGGTGCTCTGGGGATTCCCACACCGGGTGGAGGAGGTGGGACTCCAGGGAATCCAGGAGCGGGTGGAGGAGGAGGTACCCCTGGAACTCCTGGAGCCGGTGGAGGAGGAGGGGCTCCAGGGATCCCGAAAGCAGGTGGACAAGGCGGTGGTGGAGGAGGTGGCACCCCTCCAGGTGGAGCAGGTGGAGGAGGAGGTGGTGGTATCCCTGATGGGACTCCTGGCGCAGGTGGACAAGGTGGAGGAGCGGGTGGAACCCCCGGCCCAGGCGACATTGTTCTCCTCTCAACCGATGAAGTCGACCGAAGAGGCTCTACCGCATCTACCTCACTCAAGTTAGTTGTTGAATTCGTGAGTCCATGTCTCTCACTGTCTGCAAGCCTAGGAGAGGTCACAGTTCTACCCTCCGACAGGGCAGTCAGTTCATCTCTTCCACTCTCTTGACGAGGGGTACTGACGCTGAGGCTGTCAGTTCGCCCACGGTGCGAGGCGATGGACCTCGCAATCTCGCGTTCACCGAGTTTCAACAGCTTAGCCGCGTAGTCCTTCTTCTCCAGCAGTACGGCTTTGTGAATCAACTTCTCCGATGCCTCCCAGATGACGTTCGAGAGACCTTCTTTCGGGTCAATCCTGAGCAGATGTTGGAGGATCGTCAAGAAGGTGGTTGAATGCGGGGTGTCACACACCTATACAAATATTAAAAGAAAGGACAACTAGATAATCATCAAGCAAATAATAGTATACTTATTTAAGTATTAAAGTGAGCCACCGCCCATAAATAATTTGTAAAGATATAAACAGAATAGTTTTTGTAGTCCATACCATCAACAATTTAAAACAAAATAGATTTCCAGAAAAGTATTATCAATCTATCATCATTTTAAATCATATCATCGTACTAAATGATGTGTTCGTGGTTCTTGTCTAGGAACTTAATGGACATTTAAGTTCCTTCGACAATAGAACTAGTCGTTTTCTGCAGACCATGTTTGTCCGCAGTAGATATGATTATAGGTCTTGAATGTAAATATTTTATTGATATATATTTATATGATTGCTGGTGGAATGGATTACTAAAAACGAATCACTGTAAGAAAGAATTAAACAAAAATATCCTTTCCAGGACTACCACAGTCCTTTTTATCCAAGAAAGAATACCAACAACCCTTCTCAGGACTCCCCAATCCTTCCGTCTTACATGGTGCAACCGCAAGCGGTCTGTATATCTACACCACCATGAAAGCCGATACTTACAAACAGCATCTGAATCACTGTAATATATCCGGGAATATATCAACTGATTATTTGTGATGTTGGTCCTCTTTAACTTTAAAAACATCTTTTAACTCTTAGAGTGCTCAGTGATGACAGTACAAGGGCTACGTTTACAGTCCTCCTCCAACATTTGATGCTGAGAATTATAAATGTACTAATGTTTGAATTACCCCATTCAAATATATTTTTACGACGCACCATATATTTTTCTGAACTTGTTGATGGAATGGACTACTAAAGATGTTACCTTTCATTTATAAGAATATTATTTGTGGGTGGTGGTACCCTTTAAAGGGATCTAGTAACATTGTAAAATTCTACAATATTTACCTATCTTCTCTAGAAGGGATCACATACCACATTGTAATATATGGAGAAATATGGAGCAAGTTTTGGTTTTCGGAATTTCTCTTTCGCTATAAACATATTTATAATTGAAGTGCTTGGATTTTTAATTATCTACTGGACAATTATAACTGTGTAAAAAGTAATTGCAGTGAGTTAATAAATACTCCATTTTCGCTCATTACTCGGTCACATGATATGCAATTTACCGTGGTATGTTCACACATCACACAGTGAACATATCATTATCACAAAAATATAAAAGTTATCAACCATTCATCAGTTTTTGAACATGTAAACAAAGTTACAAAATCCCTTTAAAGTAGTAGAAACTATACATATATCTATTTTGCTGGGATAATCAAGCTCATGAAAAACATTTCGTTCACCGAAATTACACAACAAACATCCAGCTTGTGAAATAAGAAAGTTCACATGCAGTTATAAAAATGTTCAAATGATACAACGAAAAGCGGATACTGATTCCTATTATTTGTACAATCTTTGATGGTTTCCATGGTGACGAGGAAGTCGAAGAGGAAGTTAACGGGTACACCACCCTTCCAAGAAAAAATGATGTGGTTAACCGGCATAAACTTCCTGGTTGGTTAGTTGGTTAATTACAGACAAAATCAATCAAGGATGATCAAAATAACGTCTGTTGAAACAGCCCTTTATCGTCACCATCCGAGGGACGCAGCCTGGGTTCGAACCTGGGCCGATTAGTGTGAAGAGCAGAGCTCTGACCACTAGACCTGGGCTCCGTTGCAGAAAGAGATACAATCGATTGTAAGTTACAATTAATTGTAAGTCAGATCGTGTGTTCTAAATGCACAAATCTGATTGGTTGAAACGCGCAAATTTTCTGATTTACAATTAGTTGTAACTTACAGTCGATTGTATCCCTTTCTGCAATGAGGCTCAGGTCTTTATTTTCTGTGTTTCTGAATGTTCTGTATGTATCACATGGATTATTGTTATCCTCTCACAAAGTTAAAAGAACATTAATATGTTACAACACAAATGTGCGACAACATAAAACCGCTTTTATGACTTTGCTGTCTTTGTTTACCGCACGCATGTATCATTAGTTATTATTATCTTCTTACAAACAAAGTTGTAATAAAAGTATTCGGTTACAATACAAATGTGCTACAGCATAACTGTGGTATACCATAAAACCGCTTTGATTACTTTGCTGTCTAGCACAAAAGCATATATTTACTTTGTTTACTGCATGTATGTATCATTAGTTATTATTATTATCTTACAAAGTTAAAAGAAAAGTATTCGGTTACAAAACAAATATGCTACAACATAAATGTGGTGCACCATAAACTTCCTTCATGATTACTTTGTCTAGCACAAAGGCCTATATTTCCTTTGTTTACTGCATGCATGTATCATTAGTTATTATTATTATCTTACAAGTTAAGAGATAAGTATTCGGTTACAAGACAAACAAATGTGCCACTAAATAAATATGCTGTATCATAAACTTCCTATTTGATAACTTTGCTGTCTAGCACAAAGGCCTTTATCATATTTCCTTTGTTTACTGTATGTTTGTATCATTAGTTATTATTATCCTCTTACGAAGTTATAAGAAATTCGGTTAGAACACAAATGTGCTACAAAATAAATGTGGTGTACCATAAACTTCATATTTGATTACTTTGTTGTCTAGCACAAAGGACGTTATCATATTTCCTTTGTTTACTGCATGTATTTATCATGGATTATTATTATCCTCGTCCTGTTGCGTCAAAATGTTATTGAGTCACACTTTGATTGTGCTTGATTAACCAACCATAAATTTCATATTTGTTTTAAATGAATTGTGAACATTAAAGGGATCTAGTTCATCATTCATCATTCACCATGTATCACCTTTTCCAAATGTCAACAATGTTGCTAGAGTACAAATTATGTGCGATACACAGTAGTTGCAAGACTAATGTAAGTGTATATGAGTATAAAGTGTGCACTGATAAACTAATAAAGATCAATAAAATATCACAAGAAGTTGTTTGTTTTTTTGTTCTAATCTTCGTCTCAAGTAAGTTGTAGAACTATGATTTCTTCAATAATATTTGCTTGCCGTGTTATTCAAAATGTATTTTGAACCTGCAAATAAAACGAACATACCACATTAAAGCCGTAAGTATAATACTAGTTTCGATTAGACCTGGAGTCATGTACTAGTATGCTTACAGTGAAAATTTTAAATGGGCTGTTTTGTTGGTTACAGTCCGTTATTCCGAAGGTTCGTTATTCCGAAGGTTCAGTTATTCCGAAGGTTCGTTATTCCGAAGGTTCGTTATTCCGAAGGTTCGTTATTCCGAAGGTTCGTTGATCCGAAAATAAAATCGGGTTCGTTATTCCGAAGGTTCGTTATTCCGAAGGTTCGTTATTCCGAAGGTTCGTTGATCCGAAAATAAAATCGGGTTCGTTATTCCGAAAATTAAATCGGGCTTGTTATAATACTATAGTTTGTGTTTTGTTTATTTGATTTACAGCCTGCATTAAGCATATACCCCTCCCCCTTTCCCTCCCTTGGCCAGACCAATCAAACATTTAAGTTTATTTTATCTCTTTATATGAAATTATAGCATTATAACAAACCCAAATACATTTTCGGATTAACGAACCCGATTTCATTTTAGGAATAGCGAACCTTCGGAATAACGAACCCTCGGAATAACGGACCTTCGGAATAACGAACCTTCGGAATAACGAACCCGATTTCATTTTAGGAATAGCGAACCTTCGGAATAACGAACCTTCGGAATAACGAACCTTCGGAATAATGCAACAAATGTTCGGATTAACGAACCCTATTTCATTTTCGGATTAACGAACACTCAGGTATAGGAAATTTGCGTGTTCGGAATAACGAACCTTCGGAATAACGAACCTTCGGAATAACGAACCTTCGGAATAACGAACCGCACCCGTTTTCCGTTTTGTTTATATGATTTATAAAAAATATATTTATATATATATTTTTAAACACAATATACCTGTTGTTTGAAAGGTTTGTTAATTGCAAGAATGGATTGATTTTGAATAGCTTTTTTTTTCCAGTTACAAGTTAAAGTAATCCATTAATTTCATAAGGTTTTTTCCGAAATTACTATTTGAAACTACAATCATATATCAATATCATAATTATAGTATTCTGAATGAGTATGATAGTTTCAAAGAAAAGGAACCCTGTTTATATATTATAGTGAACATTTTAAAATTGATGTCAGATTTATGACCTTTTTTCTACCCATTGATTTGACTACAGTCGAAAAGCGTTCCGGAAGGCCGGAACGCTTTTCATTTCAATCATAAATATCTCTTTAATTAGAGAGACGTGAAAACAATTAAAACCAAATGTATTATTCTATTTCCACAAGCCAAACAAGAAGGATATACAAGAGAAATGTGGAAATTCCAAAGTGATTTTGTTTGAATTTGACAACGTTAATGGATCATATTAACCCATATCCTACCCTCCAAACTTTAAAATGATAAGCATACATGAATTACAATGGGTTAAATTGTTTTTGGATATGGCAATAATGATGTCATAATTTCATGATTGCATGCATAAAACACATTAATTATACAACATTTAAAACAGAAACAGCAGATGCATGAAAGACTGCATAGCCATTTACCTAAATTATGCATAATATATATTATAATAATGCCGCTTTTGTAAAAAATAAATTAATTTAAAAAAATAAGTTTTGTTTGTGAATAATTTGAGTATGACATGTATTATATTCATATTGAAAGTCAAGAAGATAGCTGAAAAGTGTTTTTTTTTTAAGGTGAAAAGGACAATTGGCATTGTGTGATACAAACTCACATATACATACCCACTGACTTTCAAATAAAATAAAACAAAACCAACTATAATACATATACTTGCAAAAATACATAAAGTTCAAATTTTCAAAGATATTGAAGAGAAGCGATAAAGGTATATGACTATGTACAGTTACTTGAAATACCTAGAATCAATTTGGTCCAATTGCAGCTGAATTAAAAGACTTCTATTTTAGTTGTCTGCGATTTTGCAATTGTTTTTGTTTATTATATTTTGTGCCCTGTCCATCCTGCTGTCTATTCAATGAAACCTCGTTATAACGAGCCCCTTGGGCCCATTGAATTCACCTCGTTATATCAGATTTCTTGTTGTATCAGGGCTTAAAGATAATCAAATACCTAGAACCTGGACCTGTGAAATTACCTCGCTATATCAGGTACCTCGTTATAACAGAGCTCGTTATAAAGAGGTTCAACTGTATTTACAGTCTTTCTAAAAGTTATCATTATTTTTCAGCAAGTCAAGTCTTGGATGTTCAATTTTTAACTACATTAGCATTCAACATGGAATTAATATAAATACATTATATACTGTAGATGTCTTAGATGATATTATAAGTACACCATTAATGTGAAGGTTTTAAAACCAAACTACTGAATGAATAATTGGGCTTCGGAACATTATACTATTTTTCTAACGACTGATCTGGAACCATCGGATCAAAGCTAATTGGAAAAATAGCACATTGTGCCTAAATGGATCATCATTATACTTACAAAAGAAGGGTATATTCCTTGACAATCTGTAACATGTGCATTCAAAAGTCAACTGATTTGATTCCAAGATACAAGGCTTCTACAAAAGGTCTACAACCGTAGCAGCTATTATGTTCTAAACAGAGCTTCACACGCCAATGATTGTGCAGATTTTTGAGTGTTCATGGAATCATGCGTTCAGGTAGTACGTGGACTGATCAGGAAAACAATTTGGAGAGATTTCCTGCTGAGAATCGTGGATAAATGGTGACATTATTTCTGATACTAGTTTAGGTCCGGATCGGATTGGAACCTTCTAGGCCATCTCATCTCCATGCACCATAGGAAGTTTGGGGGAGCGGTGCTCGGGCTGCACGTGCCCCATAATCAGTGGTGTAGCCCCGGGAGCATGGGGGCAAGAGCCCCCCCCCCAATAATTTGACACCCCCATCCCCCCCCCCCCCCCCCCGCAAAAAAAAACAAACAAACAAACATATTATGGGTATGCAACTTTTAAAATAGATGCACCCCTGATCAGTACAACCACGTTACGCAATACCCAATAATATTTGTACAAAAGTAATACTGAGACTTAATACATACGGGGTGCCCAAATAAGAGGGGTGCCCCCCCCCCCCCCCCCCCAATCAGTTCGGCTACGCTACTAGGCATGGGGCACGTGCACCCCGCCTCCCTCCCATAATTTGATAAACAATATAAACAAATAATGGGATAACAATCCTTTACAAAAAATAAGTTAAGAAAATATACATATAATGTGTCCCCAATAATTTGTGTGCTCCAAAGCCCTTGTACAACGAACGATTGATACGAGAAACAAATACATATTGTTGGATCAAATAATTGTCCCAATTAATGAATGCTATCGAAATTGATTTGCAAAATTGACGTACAATGGTGGGAGAGATAACAAAAAAACAATAAAAAATATAAAACAGGAAAATCCTTTACAAAGTAAAGAAATACATAGAGAGTGCCCCCAAGACCTTGCACAACGATCGATATTTTTGGACCTAATAATAATTGTACCAATAAATTAATTATATCGACATTATTTAAATCATTGACGTGGAATGGTTTGAGAGATAAAAGCGTACTGCGGAAGAGTTCTTGTCTGGGAGGAAGGATGAACAAAGTGCAACACTACAGTTCACTTCCGGGTTAGACAATTAACCACTGATAAAACAAACGAAGAGCTCACAATTATATGCAAAAAGCGATAAACGCAATTCTTACGAATTCGAGATTATCGTGATTAAACCTACTGAAAAAACAATAAAAAATAAGATGATTTATTTTTTTACAATAATACATTGATCTAAAAAAAAGATTCTTTGATATGCAATGAGTAAGGCATCATTTGGAAGACAATATTTTGTGTAACTAGTATAGTATGGTACATCTACCTTAAAAATGATGAAAATGGCGTTTATCGCTCTTTTACGTTATGAACTCGAATCCAATCGAATCAGAGACCTCCAGATTGCTAGACCGTGGTACTCTACCAACTATTAAGCTAGAAAGCTCTTGTGATGGCTGTGCGTCCCAGAAACCCTCTATAAGGTGCACGATTTAGGAAGCATGTTTGGGAGAATTGGAGTTCATTGGAAAGTGGCTGGCTAAATATCATCGTTATTTCAAGAGAAAATTGTTAGGGTTAAATAATAATACTAATAATAATAATATCAAGCATTTATAAAGCGCCATCTATCTAGGTAAACTATTCCGAGGCGCATAATTAATATTATAGAGGATAATCCGCCAGCGATCCTTGGTTAGGGAGCGGAGCGACCGAGCGGGGTTTCTTGGGGTATCGGGTCCAAATAGCGAATATGGTCCCAATATATGGTGTCCTTTTTAAATAACATAATAGTAATACATAGCGTGGTTTGTTTTGGGGGTTTTGGGGGGCATTATAACTGTGTAATTTCATCTCTTCAATGACATTCACTGTAATTTCATCTCTTCAATGACATTCACTGTAATTGCATCCGTTGCGGATCAGAGGGATTACATAGATCAGAAAAGTATCCATTTTCCTAGAAAAAATACGTGTCAAACTTAATTTATATCACAATAGTACAAGAATATAATGTCAGGAAATAGTGCCACTTGTCAGGATTTAACATTTGATTCGACACTCAAGCTGGAATGAACATGACGTTTATTTCATGTACCCTTTTCTTGCATGAAATTAGGAGAATAATAATACCCCGTAGGCTATTAAAAGATGTTACGTTTTTATTTGAGCTCAATTGGGTTTGTCCATCCTGAGTTGTCGATTGACTGTTTGCAATACACCAAAATCCATTCTGTGACAGTTAACGTTCTGTGCATTGTAGCATCACTCGCCAAACTGAATCATTTTTTAAAATGGAAACGTGTAATCATTATTACGTAATCATTCATCGGATATGATGAGAAAACTTATTTCCCCCAATGAACTAGTTTCCAATTCATATTTCACCTCAAAAAATTTACAAAGTCTTCAACAATTCGTCTTATAAAAACAGTGTTTTATTATAAATGCGTTTTTTTTTTCTGCAAACGAGAACCTTCCGTGGGCTGCACCACATCGTCAGTGGAAGAATATTGGTCTTGAAATACAAACACACAACCCAATAAACTTCATCAGTCAACAGGTCAATTCCGGTTATGTTTACAGGCAGATGTCTCCAGTTTCACCACACAGTGAGGAACTGCCAATATGCACATGGATGCTTATGAGACAAGAAAAACATGCTTTTCAGAGAGCCCCCCCCCCCCCCCCCTAACATCAGCAAAGACAAATTCCGTTGTACTCAATTCCGGTTATGATTGTTTACAGGCAGGCGTTTCCATCATGCCCATGCAGTTTAATTGCCAAAATATTTATGGATGCTTATGAGACAAGAAAAACATGCTTTTCAGAGAGTTCATTCCAACTGTACCCATACCCATAATAACCCTCCCCTCTCCCCAACATCAGTAAAGCTACGGTGGAGCCCCCCCCCCCCCCCCAACCAATAATTTGACACAAATGAAGCAATACATACCGTGTGCCCCCAAACCACGCTACGCCACCGACCCTTGTCATTATCAATTCGTTATTACTCCATAATTTGTATGTGAGAATATAAGTTTGCAATAAATATCCATAATAACTTAACGATGTTCAATAATTAATATTCAATCACGGTTGTATAATTGTGACGATGGCAAATTTGAAAACCTTATGCCCACATAGACCTCAAAAAACGTTAAAACGCTGTTAAAACACTGTTAAAACGCTGTGTAAACAAATTCAACAACTTGTTGAAATGTTTCAACAATTTTTAACATATGAACCATCCAACTGTTGTTGAAAACATTCAACAACCCCAGTTGTTTAAAGTTTACACAACTGTTGTTTTAATTTGTTCTACAACTGTTGTTTAGAATAAATTTCAACAATCCCGTTGTTGAAATAGCAAATACAAAACAAGATGTAAAAGCGGCAAGGGTAGGATTCGAACCGGGGGTCTTTGGGTTACTGTATAAGTCTCACTCTCTACCGACTGCGCTATCTCGGTTCGCTTGGTTTGCGGAGCGACAAAAGAGGTTTTGACGCGGTGATTTTGTGGTCGAAACTATCACGTGATTTAACACGTTTCAACAGCGCTTGAACAATGGCTGCTTAACACAACCCTTCTTTGTACAACTGATCATGCTACACCTAAAGTTGTATGAACAGATTCAACAACCATTTTTACACAGCGTTTTTTTACACAGCGTTTTAACAGTGTAGTATAATGTCATTCCTTCATTATTAGTGGACTTAGAAATTGTGAAATTTATACGTGTCTCGTTTTTTTGTGTGTGTTATTTTGAGGCTTGTAAATACCATTGCAATAATATATTGTTTACATTCCACCCACATTCCACTACAATTCAGCTTGTAGCTGCGAATGCGACATATTGTTTGCTGAAGAAGATACCACTATTATGATAACTGAGTTCCTATCAATGACTCACGTACGGCGATAGTGAACAATTATTTTGATTGAATTCCAGGAGAATGTTCATAAAGTTGAAAATTGGAATATAATGAGTCACGTACCTGTTTGAAGATGGCATTGAAGACCTCAATGGGGTTGTTAAGGTCCACGCCCTGTGGTCCTGAGAATTGCTCTTCGTCGGCGATCTTCTTGTCGTCGAAGACATCCAGTTGAACGATCAGATCCAAATCATCGCTAGACGTTTTCCTTTGAATTTAAAAGAGAATGTGCACAATAATTTGGTAATAATGAGAAAAAACAACATAGTATACGTGTATCTTTGCGGAGAGCAAATTATATATCCGGAAATCAACGAATCGGCGCCTATTTTGGTATAAAACGTGATTGGGGCATTATTCGCACTATATATACGAGTACCGGTGCATGGCGTAGCGCCAGGGAGCATGGGGGACGTACCCCCCCCCCCCCCCCCCCCCCGGCCCGGCCATAATTAGATTATAACGAAAGGGGGAAATCCTTAGTTTGCAAAATATAGCAAACATAGAGTGTGGGGTGTGCCCACAATAGCAAGTGGCGAGGGATCAAGGGGGGGGGGGGGGGGGGCTCCCGAGCTCGAGAACACCCCCCCCCCCCCCCCCTCAAGCTTGGCATTTGGTTCATTTATTTTGTTTGGCGGGGGGGGGGGGGGGTTGCTTATATAGCCGGTACTGCATAAGGGTTTACTTCTAAGGTAAAAGGATAATGTTGTTATTGTTGGAGCACGGCCCTCCCCTCTTGCAGAATTCCTGGGTACACCACTGACAAGGTCAGCATTATTATAATAAACTTACCTCAGATCTGTGAGAACGTCTAAAATCTTCAGCCCTGTATTGCACAAATACAAAAAAATATGGAATCATAATTGTCAGTTATCTTATAAGTAGCATTAAATTAACGTTGTTGTCATTATAAGGGGTATTATTAATTATAAAGCTTTATTGACTTGATCATCATGAAAGGCGCATACTACATCCGATAAGTTGCAGTATTATGCCAATTAGACAATCATATTTATTTATAAATAATATTATACATTCATTTCAAGTTATTGACACTTTCACTTCGATCCAAACTATCAAAATTACGTGTCGGTTTGATGTTCGAGTATACAACTTTTAACGTTTGTTGCATCAAAACATTGCGATGTTGCAGACATTTTTTCTTGCATAATTCGATTTCATTTTTTTTTTTTTTTTTTGTAGAGATGCTTGATTTCCTAAAGCATTCAGTGAATGTTCCTTCCACGACGCAAATGGAAATGTTACAATAATACAAACCAAATTACAACTTCTACTACAGTACTTGACATACATACTTGAGATTGGGACCTTATAACCGGATATGGAAAACCAACAAGATTAGCACTCTCACATTAATGTTTCATTTAAACTTGAAGCAAGGCAAGCTCTTTACAGGAAATGTTTGTTTTGCCTGATATTATAGTTATAATTTCTCTATGGCAACACTATGTGGGCGCTATTTACGATACAAACCAATACAAACATAGACTTTAACAATAGAAAGGTATTATTTAGTGAGTTAGGCCTACGCACTTTAAAGTGATCCATTAACTTAATACGATTTTTTCCACATCATGATATTTGGGAATTCAATCATATACCAATATCATCGTGAGATTCTTCTGAATGAAATGTAAACGTTTCACAGAAAAGGAACGTTGTTTACCTAGTGAAAAAAGGTGTGAAAATTGATATCAGTTTTTATCACATTGATTATGAATACAACGTGACTACTCTTTAAAGTGATATATTAAATAAATACGACGTTTCAACATCGTGCTATTTCGGAATTCAATCATATACCAATATCATCGTGATATTCGTCTGAAAAGTTTCATAGAAAAAGAACGTTGCTTACCTAGTGAAAAGCGTTCCGGAACGCTCTTCATTCGATCATAAATATCTCCAAATCAAAATGGGTTACCCATTTCATTCTTCTGTTACCACGAAGTTACAAGGTAAACCATAAATCTTAGAACTCCAAGTAAATTTTGGTTGAATATATTATATGACAAAGTTAATGGATTATTCTATTATCCTCTCCGTAAGATAAATAACGATGTCTTGATTTCTTAAAAGCTATTTGGGTTCTCTGCATGGTCCTTGGTTTACTTACATATGAACTCATTTCGTATATAATGTTCTTTGGGTTCTCTGGTTTTGGGGCTCGGTACTCATGGCCCCGTTGCAGAAAGATAATATACACTCGATTGTAAGTTACAATTATACGAAATATGCGCGTTTCAACCAATCAGATTTGCGCATTTAGAACACATGATCTGATTTACAATTAATTGTAACTTACAATCGATTGTATCTCTTTCTGCAGCGGGGCCCATCATATTCTAATCTAATCCAATCTTAATTGTATGATGTTCTTTGGGTTCTCTGGTTTTGGGGCTCGGTACTTACATATAAACTCATTTCGTATCCTAATCCGGTCTTCTACACAGTCGTTTGCAATGAGGATGCAATTGATGAAGGCCACCAATGTTGTCTTGTAAGATGTCGTCGCCGCGTGTTGCAGTTCGTCAATGATGAGATTAAATCGGTGGTTCCGACTCTTTGTCTCCTGCAAATACAATAAGTATTTTGTTAAATTATTTTATTTATCTATCTTGTTATTGATTAATTTATTAGTTTTTTTATGCATTAAATAATTAATTTATTTAGTTGTTTATTTATTTATTCATTTATTTACTTATTCATTTATTCATTATTTACGTATTCACTTATTTATGTATGTGTTCACCTGTCTATTTATTTATTCATTTATTTATTCATGTATTCATTCATTTATTAATTTATTCATTTTATTTGTATTATTTATCTAAATGATAAAAATGCTTTCATCAAATTATTATTGTCCACATACATTTATACAAATAAACTGAAAGATACAAGTAACTACTGTAAACACAACATGTAATGTCTACAAAGACATAGAGCGGGGTAGTCCCCTATAAGTGTCCCCTATATGTTCCTATAGAGACAGCCACAGCACAGGCTTGTTATTGAAGGCTCCAATGATTTGCCTTATGATTATATAATGCAGATCATTGAAGCCTTCAATAACAAGCATTTAGCTGATATCGGCTACACCAAACAATTAAGAATATTTGCAATTATGTTTGTATTTCACGTGTTTCTAATAAGCGGAACTAAATTCAAATCAAATATCCATTTAAAATATGGTTGCAATTTTGTAAACACTTTTCTGATTTAGATGTTTCGAGAATGTTTGCAACTAAAGTTGCAGGGGCAACGTGAAAATAACATCCCCCAAATAAGGTGCTCTTGCATGATTATGTATAGGTTTCATTATTATGATCATCATTCTGATTATTGTGGGTAACTTCATAATGATGCATATTCTGTCAGGTGAGAGTGAGAAGGGCATGACGTAATTTTGGTATAAATTGGGTTATGCTCCATCGCTTATGTGTGCAGAGTCTTCGCTAAGTGATGCCAAATGTTCAGATGACAATTATTTACAATTTGGGGGATGCTTATCAAAAATAAAAGGGAGCTATTTTGGTTTTTTTTTTCAGGCATGCTGTTAAGTGACATTTTCTTTTTATATAAGACAATAACCTCGCAAATTTTGAAATTTGGCTTGCAGAAGCATGAGAAGAGGAACTGTCCCTTTAAAACGTGTATATCTTTGAAGTATAGACAGTGACATAGCGCCCTTCTCTTTCTCAATCGACGATTTCTTCGAAGCCATCCGTCTGTCTGTCTGACCCCATGAAGGCAAAAGTGAAACTATTTAACGAAAACATGATGACGAATGACCTAAAAGACGCATATTATGGATCGAAGCAACCGTGAAGGCATTCCCACATTCCACTGACAAAGAAAATTGTCTAATGAGCGTTTAGAATGAGGATTACAGTAATGCCCTCATTGACAATACAATATGGAGCAATTAACTTAAAGCCGCTCCCGAATAATCATATCGATCGAAGCTAGTAGCTAGACGTAGTACCCAATTTCATTTAAGTGGAGAAAACACAATCATTTGCATTCAAAGCTGATTGTATGTTTGTATATATTGGCTAGGAAATGAATCGATAGCGGCCGGAACTGCAGCAAATTACTGTAGGGATATAAATTGCCTGAATAATGTGATATGGTTAATGTTAAGTACCAGTATGTCAGGGTTGGACAATTGAGAAAGATCATGATAATTACGGAGATAACTTAGTCCAAACTCTCATCTTAATTGAGAGAACAGCCCATTATATGTAGTTTGCACGTTGTTTATCTGTCTTCAATTTGATCGAGTTGATATCAAAGAGACAAAGACCAGCGTACTGATTGTCAACGAGCATGGTACTCAAAATGTCCCCATATAGGCTAGTAATGTGTTTAATATCATACATGAGCTATCGACATGAAAATGAAAACATCTCAAAGTAAATGGACACATGCATGAACAAAATAATATTATGATATTAAATAAATAATTACGCGTATAAAACACCAACCAATTGGCAATTAACATTTCATTTTATATACAGTATACTTGGTTGCATTTGGTTTATTAAAAGATTATCTTTTGTAATTATTGAAAACATTCATACAAATCATAATGCATATATAATTTACACATCAAAATAAAACAGGAGGTGACACAGGATAAACAAATATAGGACTGTTAGGACATGATCTAAATTCTAAAATATAATCTAAAGTGTAATCTAAAATAAACTATCATACAAGCTGAAAGTATGGGATGGAAGCATGAGAGGAGAAAGAAGAATAATATAAGAATATAAAGAATAGAAACAATATGAATAATCAGATGAATAGATAGGGGAGAAGACGAAGATAAACACATAATTCATACAATATGTATTCTGTAGTCCACTGAGTAATCAGGTGATGTTCGGAAGTGTCATGATAAATCAAAGGGATCTAGTAACTAATTTGTTGGCATGTGCAGAAAGTGATGAATGGTTGGTATAATGTGTCGTTTGTGATCTGAAATTATGTCCTCTGAGTATTGTGTGACAATTTTATGATAAATGGATGTTATAATTATGGTCGAGTAATGAGCGAAATGAAAAGTGATATTTTGCTAATAACTCATTACACTGACTTTGTACACGGTTATGACTATCCACTCAAGTGTAAAGTTAAAAATCCAAACACTATAATCGTTAATATATTTCTAACAAAAGGGAAATTTGAAGAAAAAAAACTTGTTCCAAGCTTCTATTGGTGATACGAATACAACAATGTATTAGAGAAACATTATAGTTCTCAGTAAGTTCTGTGTGTACTAACAGGAAAGCATGAAAGAACTTAAAAGAAAAGTTGCAAGTGAGTTTGGCTGTCAAAGTTACTATCTACTGTTTACCATGAACCAGTGTTTTACCATATATATATAATAAAACTAAACACTTATAACTGGAGTGTACGATTTGAGAGGGTAATACTAAGACATTGACAATTAAAGCAACATCTTCAGTTCAGTGAGAGCCCTCCAAACACAAACCCTAAATATAACGATTACTTTTGGTTTTCAAATTTACTAGATCTGTTTGCCATGAACCTGTATGTCACCAATTACTATAATATAAATAAACACTTATAACTGGGGTGTACGATTTGAGAGGGTAATACATGCACTAAGATATTGACAAAGCAATCAACTTCAGCGGGAGCCTCCCAATCACAAACCCTAAATATAACACTTACTTTGGGTTTTGCCAATTATTCATCATTCAAATTTACTAGATCTGTTTACCATGAACCTGTGTTTTACTAACTATACAATAGGAGTAAACACTTATACCTGAAGTGTACAATTTGAGAGGGTAATACATTGAAAAGGAAATCAACTTCAGATCAGTGGGAGCCTTCCAAACACATGCAAATCCTAAATTTAACACTTACTTTTGGTTTTGGTTTTTGCCAATTATACATCATTCTTTTCTCGAGTCGGCCTTCCCTTTTCCATCGGAGTGCGAGGGCGGTATTATAGAGTACAGCAAGAAATCGCCTTACTGCTTCATAAAGTGTTAGTTTCATTACGTAACCAAAAGCTTAGCCATTTGTTTGCATTTTTTTTCAAACCAGATTACCCTATGGGTGTCTCGCTACGTGTGAAATGTCCCTTTTTCAGATTAGAGCATGCACGGGCTTCATACACAATAACGATTAAATACATTGTGCGTACAGCCGGAGAGAAATACAATCTGACATTCTCCCTTCTTTTTTGTAGACGTCATAGAAAACAATATTCCAATGGAGCTTTCACAATTTACTGATTTCTTTTTTGTTATGTTTTTTTACGACCATGTTTGCCCGTTAGGCTAATTTGTCAAGTCATATCATCGTGCATTACGTGTTATTAGCACGGGACAATAACGCCGATTTAATCAATACAATGTAGATAAAATTATCAGCATGCAGATATGTATCTTCATCCGAAGGATCATGTTACATTGTAAATATCCAATTACCACGACCAGTGCAAAATCCGCAATTAGTGTAGAAGTTTGTCAATAACTTCCCCATTATTATACAGTTGGTTTGCGGTAGCACAATACATTCCATCATATCTATATACAGTATCTAAATATCTAAGTGTAATTTGTTATTATTACTTCCACATTACTGCACAGTTGGTTGCGGTAGTTGCGGTATCAACATGTAGAAAAGGCCTATGTAAGGGAATACGTTCTGACAAGGAATCAAGGATTGTATTATTCTTTCTTGGATAGTCCTATATATAAAAACGGACTGTAACAGTCCTAGGTAGGCCCTTGTATAAGGGACTATGATATAGTCCCGGAAAGGACTGTTCTTGGGCTTGAAGTCCAGCAGGGGTTGACGGTCCCTTGTCATCAGGAGTAGGAGTATGAGTTGTAGTAGTAGTAGTAGTAGTAGTAGTAGTAGTAGTAGTAGTAGTAGTAGTATTAGTAGTAGTAGTAGTAGTAGTAGTAGTAGTAGTAGTAGAAGTAGTAGAAGTAGTAGTAGTAGTAGTAGTAGTAGTAGTAGTAGTAGTAGTAGTAGTAGTAGTAGTAGTAGTAGAAGTAATAAAAGTACTAGTAGTAGTAGTAGTAGAAGTACAAGAAGTAGTAAAAGTAGTAGAAGTAGTGGTAGTATATTAGAAGTAAACGTAGAAGTAGAAGTAGAAGTAGTAGTAATAGTAGTAGAAGTAGTGGTAGTAGAAGTAAACGTAGTAGTAGAAGTAGAAGTAGTAATAGTAGTATAAGTAGTAGAAGTAGACGTACAAGAAGTAGTAATAGTCATAAAGTAGTAGATGTAGAAATACAAGTAGAAGTAGAAGTAGTAATAGTAGTATAAGTACATTCCATCATATCTATATCTAAATATCTAAGTGTAATTTGTTAATTACTTCCACATTACTGCACAGTTGGTTGCGGTAGTTGCGGTATCAACATGTAGAAAAGGCCTATGTAAGGGAATAAGTTCTGACAAGGAATCAAGTATTGTATTATTCTTTCTTGGATAGTCCTATATATAAAAACGGACTGTAGCAGTCCTAGGTAGGCCCTTGTTTAAGGGACTATGATATAGTCCCGGAAAGGACTGTTGTACATTCTTTCTTGGGCGTGAAGTCCAGCAGGGGTTGACTGTCCCTTGTCATCAGGAGTAAGAGTAGGAGTAGGAATTGTAGAAGTAGGAGTAGTAGTAGCAGTATATTAGTATAGTAGTAGTAGTGTTGGTAGTAGTAGTAGTAGTAGTAGTAGTAGTAGTAGTAGTAGTAGTAGTAGTAGTAGTAGTAGTAGTAGTAGTAGTAGTAGTAGTAGTAGTAGTAGTAGTAGTAGTAGTAGTAGTAGTAGTAGTAGTAGTAGTAGTAGTAGTAGTAGTAGTAGTAGTAGTAGTAGTAGTAGTAGTAGTAGTAGTAGTAGAAGTAGAAGTAGAAGTAGTACTACAACTATTAGTATCATTATCTACTATCATTATGTTCATCATCATCATCATCATCATCATCATCATCATCATCATCATTAGTAGTAGTATATTAGTATTATAGGACAGTGCCCAAAAACGGTATATGCATGAGTGTGTTGGATACATTAATTGTATATTTAATTGATGGCTCTTACTTTGTAATGCTCCAAGGCTTCGGTGGCTCGAGTATACCCCTCCGATGAGTACATGCAGAGGGCAGACAGCAGCTCAAACACCTGATTCTTGACATCTTCATTGGTGGTATCAAGGGCTGGAGAAACAAATCAATCAGAACAGCATGACAATTTGAATTATTGTTCACAGTTTCACATTATTCAATCATTACATTAAGGGGTGTAAGTTTAAGTCATGATCACTATAATATATACTCCTTTCATTATGTATCCATTTGAACTTTTACTGCTATTGCAATCCCTATAATAAAGGTTCCTTATCTATTAAAGCATTACTTACATAAAAGTAGTGTACATCTGTACATTATCTCTTAAAGGGATCTAGTAACTTTGTTGACATGTGCAAAAAGTGATGAGTGGTTGATACAATGTATATTGTTGTTATCTGATATGTCCACTGGGTGTTATGTGAACGTTTCAAGTTAAATGGACGTTATATGGCCGAGTAATGAGCAAAAATGCAAAGTGATATTCACTAACTCATTGCACTCACTTTGTACACGATTTTTTGTTTTGGCTGTCCAGTGGATAATTTAAAGGGGTAGTTTAGTTGTGGTAAGACTGAACTTTAGTAGCCAAAACCTGCACAGTAACATTATAAACTAATAGTTAAACCTCCACCATGCTCGAAAGGTATACAAAATTACAAACGACTAAGTAAAAAGCCTGTTATCATTCAAAAAGAGCCATTAAAACACATGAGGGCGCTTTTTAAAAAAAGCATTGATTTCAACCATTTTTCATACAAAATTACGCATGTGATGTTTTATTGATAAAATGATTAGATAGAGACATCATCAACGACTATAGCAAAAACGCTTTTGAAATTTTTTGAAAAAGCGCAAGCATTTTTTTATTTTTGTCTAAAAACCATCTAATTATTTGGGCCCCAAATAATTACAAGATCAGATATATTTATTGATATTTCAGCCGTTTCTGGGTCGATTTTGACCAAATAAAGTTTATTCTGCCATTAAAATTGCATGTTCTCTCAAATTCGACACTCAGTTTTTCATTACCTCACAAAAAAATTGTGATGTGCAGCGCCCTCTCTACCAAAACTAAACTACCCCTTTAACATCTGAACACTTCAATCGTAAATATCTTTTTAACGAAAGGGAAATTTGAAAACCCGAAACCTGTCCCATGCTTTTATTGTTAATGCGATTACAACAATTTAAGGTACATGTATGAGGGAACCGCTAGAAATAGAATTCCAAATGGATTTTGAGGATTTGGACAATGAGTTAATGGAATTGGGCAACCTTATTATATTTTGTTATTGTTTTGTAAAGATGTATAAATTGTTTCCATTAAAATTGGAAAGTCTAATACTATACGTTCCTAATTAATTATATAATGTATGTTTAATGAATACATACATGTATCATTTGTATAATGGGACTTTGTTGAACATGAATAAAATCAATCAAATCAAATGCAATCAAATTACAGTGCACCAATAAGATATATTTGTTCTCTCAAACATGTAGGCCCATTCATTTTGTAATTTAAATGACTGAATTTAGTCGTGTTCATTGTGGTTTACTTTAATACATCTGAATGTTAGCCACATATATTATGTACATGCTTGTGTTCATGTCATCAAAGGGGTCCGTACGTTATACCGTCTCTTTTCATGTCGAGCATGAACTACAGTACACTACATACCCCCACGATAGCAATAAAAAAAACCTTCAATGGCCGAGTACAATTCATGAATTGTGTCGCTATTTTCGGTTCACGCCCTAGGTGACAGGCGCGAAAAGCAAACACGGTATTGTTGATATGCCAAAGCAAGTTCCCCCCATATAGCAAACATTGTCATCAGGAAATATACTGGCTTGTTTAGACAACTATTTATTGCCGCTTCGTGAGGTCCGTCACGCCACAATGTGGCAATTATGATTTGAAAATTTGAAAAGAACATTTCATCTTTGTCGGAGAATCATTTGACTGCTTGCATGAACATCGGAAAGGTTAACAGACGGTGTGGTATGCAATCGTATGTGTGTGGTCCGACTGATGTTTGTTTTGTTCTTGTCTGTTGTTGTTGTTTTTTGTTGGGGGGGGGGGGGGGCACGCCCCGGGCACGCACGCTCTTTGTATTCCATTAGTTTACCTAATGTTCTTTTTGTTAGTTTTGTCAAATTATTGGGGGCACGTGACCAAAATTACTGTTCTTGGTATAATTTGTCTAGGTAAAAGATGCCATATCCCGTGAACCTAGTCATCATGTGTCTTCATTATGGCATTAAGTACCCCGTTCCGTTCTATTTGGGGCCACCTTGTATAGGGTCCATGGTGAGAACGAACAGTAACCTAACAGTAAACCAAACTCCAAAGTATGTTAAGTCTTCAGGACTGCTCCACCCCAACTGCAACAATGATTCTGGTTCTCTAGTTACTTATTTACTCAGTTCCTTCAAGGTTCTTTGTAAGTTGTCGCCGGCGAGAGAAGCTAGCTATAGCTAGCTATTCACGTGGGATCACTGCAGCACGCAGGCGGCCAAGGTTCAAGTTTGAGAGTAAATGAAGAAGCCTATATAGCTAGCATGCAATGTTTGACAATATTGACTTGATAGTTATGCAGCACATAAAGGATGTCTCACATATTTTCGCGATTACGAGCTGATTAAAGTGATGATCAAACGATTTTTCCCAGTGTGATATTTGAGGCTTTATAATCATATTATACCAAAATCGTCGGAAGATTCCTCTGAATGATGTGTGAAAGTTTCATAGAAAAGGAACGACGGTTGTTTACCTACAGTATGGTGAAAGGAGAACATTGGTGACCGGTTTTATCAGCTCACCAACTGCCCATTGATTATGACTACAATCGAAAAGCGTTCCGGAACACCTTTCATTAAATCATTAATATTTCCATAATGAGGTAGACATTTTAAAAATCTTTAGAACATATTTCATTACTTTTAAAACAACGAGGTAAAAGAGAATGTCGAGACTTCCACGTGATTTTGGTTGAATTTGACAAAGTAATCGATCACTTTAATGGTATAAAGATAAGCATGATTCCGTGTCACGACCTTTCTATATATTCATCGATTATGCGATTATAAATGTTACAATGTACGAATCACTCCGTTATACTATAGCGCCTGTATTATTTTGTAAACGTGCATACTAATAACTCGGTCGACTTTATACGTATTTTCAAACGCCGTCGAGACAAAAATATGTTTCGTATCAAAGAAAAATACTTATATCAGTGTTTTCTTACGAAGTTGAGAAACTTTTTCTAATGTTATTTTGTAATTCTATCATGCTAATTCTATATGCTCCAAGCATCTGGAACTCCCTCTTTCCAGTTATACAGTTCTTCACAGAGCAGACAGACTTGGAAACTAAATATCAAACATGCCTATCATCTTTAAGCAAATATTATGCAGTCCATAACTATGGGAGGAGCGGATATCCTTTGATAATCTGAAACAGATAAACGGCGCCATTTTAAGTGCCGTGGATCATACTTATATAGGTAAATACAAAACAGAAAACACAAACCGGCTGATGCGACTACCATAGATATTTGAGTTTAAGATAAACTATAAAGTTTACATACATGTATAACAATTAAGCTGTCACACTCTTCGTTAGGGGTCCAGTAAACAAAACAAAGGTTGTATCAAATCCTTTATTTACGAAAAATACAACATAAATCTGAATGCATGTAAACTGTATAATGTTTCAAATGTATGAAGAAAACTACATAAAGATAATGATTCGTTCTTGTTTGTGTTTGTTACTAAATATGTGGGTGAATATAATAAGTGCATCGACATATATTTTTCAGTGGCCGAATTCGGGGACAATAATATACTAAACGAACAAAACAAACAAAAAGTTGTTTAAAGTGCGCTCACAACAAAGCAGAAATAATATCTTACGCACTCCGGCGCATTTCCCTGCGGGGTTTGCCGGGCTATATACATTAGCCTAGGTGGGTCTAAAGTTTTACTAAAGCCAGGAGAAAATACCCGCAGGGCAAAATCATGACCCTATTGAGCATTAACAAGTTTCGCAAATACACAAGACCCATATAAATCTGCCTCCTTTTGTTAGGCAAAGGTCACAATACTTCTGCTATGTAAGTCCTCCACAAAGGAATGCAATTTCCCAAATAAGAAGGGCCAATATATATTATAGACGAATCGAATGCAGTATACAGGCAACTAAGCATATATATGCACACAGTATACAGGACACAGGACAGATATATATATATAATTATACGGTGTAAGTTATGTTCTGGGTATATCGAATATGGTAATTGTTGTTCGACATATATACCTCCTTGAGATAAAGTAAAAGTATATGTTTATATAATTATATACCCGTAATTAAATTCAATTATAAGCCCCATAATTGAAATGTAAAGTTATGTTTAATGTGTTTTATATACATGACCGCTAATGATCTAATCCCATTATCAAAATGAAAACATTCCAAGCTTGATTAAAAAAAACAGATTAATAAGATCTTATGGGATATCCCATGACTGAGAAAAACCATTTATCAAAATCACAAGTTATGCCAAGACTTGGAGGGGAACCAGTCTCATTTAGAAGGTCTTACTATAAATATACTCAAGTATAGCCAAGCAGAGACAATATAACTGAGGAAGCTTTTTTCAAAAGTTTACTGAAATGCTCTTGATTATAAACAGTCAATAGTATTCAGGGTGGCCACGGGGCACTTCCCGAAATATAGTACCAACATGTTTATGTCCATCGGATAGGTGTCTTTTCCAATGAAAAACGATACCAAGAACAGTAATTTTGGTCGTGTAGTTTTTGTTTTATAGACGCTGTGAGTGCACTGGTTCCTAAATTTAGGAACCAGTGCACTATAACACTGATTGCCCATTGAAGTAAAATTCATTCGGATGGGCATATCTCAGCCAATTCTTAAGCTATTCCTTTGATTTTCGGTATTTGGACATTATTTGTTATGCTCTATCTGAAAATGAAGTCCAAATTTGAAAATTCCCCCAAAAATGTTTATGACATCATTTATGACATCACACTTCACCACTCTATTATAAACACTATAAGAAACGATATATATAGCTTTATGATTCATCGTACTGATTATAACTAAAGGTCAAAGCTACAAAAACTCAAAATTATTTGTCATAAAACGGGCATTTACTTTGAAACTTCGTGTGGGCGAATCGGGTCATAAAACAACCAGAAGTTTGTGTACGTTTATATAGGTGTCAGGAGACATTCCTTTATCGAAGAAGTTAGAGAAAGGCGATATAACTGATGAAACTATATTTTCAAAATAATGTCCCAACTATGTATGATACCCTGAAATGCAAATAATTATGAACAATAATACAAACGAGATATAGTTGTATGAGTCATCACAGTGATTATAACCCAAGGTCAAAGCAATAAAAAGTCAACATTATTTGTCATAAATATGATATATTTATGTGAAGCTTCGTGTGGGTTAACAGGGTCATGATGACAATGGGAAGAGACATTCCTTTATTGAAAGGACGAAGAAAAATACTACTGTAGTAGAAGTTTTAGAAAGGAAATTTAGGCAAGGGATAATAGTGTTCACCTAACTTTTTAAAGCGAGTCAAGACTCAAGATACATTTTTAAAAATCGAAATGACCAAGAACAATACGGGTAGAAATTAAAAAAGGGCAATTATAAGCGAGGGATGAAAGTGTTCATCTAGTTTTTAAAGTGAACTCGGTAATCAGCAGTCCTGATCCATTTACTGTTGTTAAATAAAAATAATAACAATGATAATTATTATTATTATCATTATTATTATCATTATTATTATTATTATTATTATTATTTATATAATTATTAGTATAATAGTAATACTACTACTACTCCTACTACTACTAATAATAATAATAATACTAATAATACAGTTATCCAGACAATACCCCTCTAAGCGCAAAATTAAATTACACGAATCCATTTGATTCAAGTGATTTAGACATATAATTTACATGAACATAAAAACAATCTTATAAATTGAAGTTTTTAGTTAAATCAAGTGCCTATAAAATATATTAAACTTGTTATAATTGTCTGCATTATAGGACCCAATAAATTGCAAATGTGACTAGAGTCGACTATGGCACTCAAATTGTTCAACACTTATAGGCAAATGTATATTTAAAGTCATCCTATAAAGTCGTGAATATACCAGTAGCAAAGCACCTGAATGTGAGAGCGAACAAAATTGACATTTGTCATATTAGATGGTAATATTTTTTTTTACAAAGAGCCGCTGGGGTACATTGATCCTCTCAAGTTGATCGCATGTTGCAATATATATACAACAATAGACAAAAGTACATTGATTGTCGGCTTTGTCGCCGACTCCATGTAGGATCTGACAGAAGCGCCGACCGATTGATTGATTATTGAATAATTACACCACAAAACAAATCACTGCATGTAACCACAAACAAAGAAAGTAAACAATCCCGAAAGAAAATAGCAGCATTAAAGTGATAACGCGCTACATGTTTTGTTTTGAATTCTATTTCTCTTTGCATTTTCTAATTACGGTATTTATGTTGTTCCATTACGGAATATCACTTCTCTAAACAGTCTCTTGAATCAAAATAATTATATTAACAGAGCGACTTGGGGGGGGGGGGGGGGGGGGGTAAAACAGCACATATGGTACGTTGTTGAAGATCGGACAGGTGTATAGTATACAGTGCCCGGATACAGTGTATATTATTATACGAAGTGCATTCTTCAGCGTATATATACCAACTAAGAATAAATACTTACCAACTGCGAGTTTTCTCGTGAATTCCGTATCCTCGATAATATAATCCAGTTTTTGAGAATCCACTGCCGAAGATTCCGCCATGATCGATGGGGGAACTCCGCTTTACCACTTGGTGGAACCACCAGTAATAATTAATCGGTGAACTTCAATCGCGACTGCCATCTCATCACTTATCAATTTTTGCCTTGGGGGCTGTACACCGTAAATTCCAAAGTTCCTATCTACCCCTCAGAAGTTAACTGTTAAAAATCCCGTACATACATGTACCCACACACTCGCTCACTGCGAATGGGCCGGTGCAATCTGGTCCTCTTGTCCCACAAAAGAACGAAAAGAAAAAACTCATGGGCGCCTTTGTGAGTCTGAGTCACAATCAAAAGAGAGACTCTTTTGTGTGTGTGCAATCAAACAGTCGGCGGTGTTCTCTGTGGGTTACCACCACTCACCCATTTTGGCAACTTAAACTTAAAGGGAGAGATCCACTTTTGCAAGCCAAAATTCAAAAGTTGCGAGGTTATTGTCTTATATGAAAGGAAATGTCATTTAATAGCATGCCTGAAAAAATTAGGGTTTGAAATCTCTTTTTCGTGGAGTTATAGACCTAAAACTGAATAAACTGAGGGACGTCGGTTAATTAGGTACATACGTATTTTCGGCCGGTGTGTAAGTTCGTACATAGATTTCACGGAGTGCCAGATCGGTATGCATGACCCCTACGTGACCCGCGCTAGCTACGTGACCCGCGCATAAGTACTAATGTGTGAGCGTTTACCAAGCAAAATAGCCAAACATCGCTTAAACTGACTATACATGTAATTATATATATATTCTTTCTTTTTGAGATCTTTTTCCGTGACATACGTTAGCAAATGTCGGCTTCACAATACCTTTACGAGAATTAGTACTATATTGTTGTAATATTATGCTAAATCAGTTGAACTCCTTTATTGACCGATATATAGTTTAAATGGAGGGACGCATTCGTTTTTCATTCGTAGAATCCAAATTAGAGGGCTGTTCGCTCTGATTTTTTTTTTTGCGTGTTACATTGATCCCCATCCGTCAACTGAAAGCTGTCCAGACGTTTTGTAAAAGTGGGCCTGTCCCTTTAAAGGGACATTCCCTCTTTTGCAAGCCAAATTTCAAAAGTTGCGAGGTTATTGTTTTATATGAAAGAAAATGTCATTTAATAGCATGCCTGAAAAAAATTAGGGCTTGCAATCTCTTCTTCGTGGAGTTATAGACCTAAATCTAATAAACCATCGTCCAACGGTTAATTGTGCATGCATGAAACGTGTATTCACCCGTCGAGAAAGTTCGCTCACGGATTCCACGGAGCGCCACAGCGCTATGCGTGACCCCTATGTGACCCGCGCATGAATAACAGTGGGTAAGCGATTACTAATCAAAATAACCAAACCTCCCTTAAACCGACTACATGCTATTATATATTCTTCATTTTTTAGATCTTTTTCCGTGACATACCTTTACAAATGTCGGCTTCACAATACCTTCTCAAGAATAAGTGCAATATTGTTTTAATATTATGCTACATCAGTTAAACTTCTTTATTGACCGATATATAGTTGTAAGGGGGGACGCATTCGTTTTTTCATTCGTAGAATCCAAATTACAGGGCTGTTCGATCTGATTTGTTTTGTGTGTATTACATTCATCCCCATCCGTCAACTGGAAACTGTTCAGACGTTTTGTAAAAGAGGGACTGTTCCTTTAAAGGGGTAGTTAAATTTTGGTTTAGAGGGCGCTTCTAATTTTTGTTTGAGGTAGTGAAAAACTATAACTGTCAAATTTTAAGATTTTTTTTTTTTCACTGACAAAATCAATTTGGTCAATGAAAATCGGTTCGGAAACGGCTAAAATATCCATAATTATATATAATTGGAATAAATGTTGGGGACCAACTCCCTCTAATGAATAATTATTTTAGCGAACATCACATTCACATAATGATATAAAAACATGGTTGAAACTTGAGTACGGCTCTGCTTGAGGTGTCTGGAAGGCGCCCTCTTGCTTTTTGAATGAACACACCCCTGTTACTTAATTAGTCGTTTATATAATTATGTTTCTACCATTCAAGCATAATTTGATTATAACTGTTGGTTTTTTAATGATAACTTACACGTTTTTGGTTACTACAATTCTGTTTGACCAGAACTGTAGTATCCCTCCCTTTAAAGGCGGTTCCGATTCGTAAATCCTAATGATGCGCTGTGCCATCTTGCGAACGGCTGCCTCTATGCATGCGCACGGTGCGAAATACGCACTGGTTTATGATTAGTGCTATATACGACGTGTGCTAAAACTAGCCTAAGTTCAAAATGGCGAACCGCGGTGTAGCATCCCCACGCTTGCCAATCTTTAAAGGGATCTAGTAACTTTGTTGGCAAGTGCAAAAGGTGTGATGAGTGATTAAAGTCATACCTGTAAAGTGTCCAAATCCACGAAAATTACTTGGAGCTTCCTCGTTTCTCTTCTACCCTGTTGTTTAGCTTATGGTAAGAGAAGAATAAAATAGGGTTTGATTTTTTCAAATGTCCCTTTAGTATGAAGATAATTATCATTGAAAATCATTATTTCTAAAGCGTTAATCAACGCAATTGAAAAAAGTACAATTGTCTCAGCTGAGAACGTCCGCATGCAGCACCCGTGAGAAACATTCCGGAGATTGAACTTTGAGCCGAGCGAGTTCAAATTCCATGAATTATGTACTACGTGTGTAAAAATACAAGGGTGCGAATATCTCAAACGGATCATTCATTACTGTGACAGAAGTAAAGTAAAATATGAACTCAATATTCGTTTTTTCACTAGGTAAACAGTGTTCGTTTTCTTTCAAACTTTCACAAATCTTTCAATTGTATTTTACAATGATATTGATATAGGATTGAAGTCTCAAATGTCATTTTGTGCCATATCTGACACTTTACAGGCATCACTTTAATAAAATGTGTATTGGAGTGATTTGATATGTCCACAAAGTAATGTGTGAACATTTCACGTTAATTGGATGTTTTTTTGGCTGAGATATGAGCAAAAATGCAAAGTGTGATATTCACTAACTCATTGTACTTACTTTGTACTCGGCATGAAATTATCCCGTAGACCTGTTTCATATCTGAACACTTCAATCGTAAATATCTTTTGAACGAAATGGAAATTTGAAAAACCAAAACCTGTCCGGTGCTTTTATTGTTAATATGAATATGATAAGGTATGAGAGAACCACTAGAGGTCCAAGTAAGTTTTGAGGATTTGGACAATGTTACTAAGGTCTCTTTAAAGGGATCTAGTATACATTGTCCAAATCTACAAAACTTCAATAGAAATCTAGTGGTTCTCTCGTACCTTGTTATATTCGTATTACCAATATAATAAATATCTCAAACGGATCATTCATTACTGTGACAGAAGTAAAGTAAAATATGAACTCAATATTCGTTTTTTCACTAGGTAAACAGTGTTCGTTTTCTTTCAAACTTTCACAAATCTTTCAATTGTATTTTACAATGATATTGATATAGGATTGAAGTCTCAAATGTCATTTTGTGCAATATCTGACACTTTTCAGGCATCACTTTAATAAAATGTGTATTGGAGTGATTTGATATGTCCACAAAGTAATGTGTGAACATTTCACGTTAATTGGATGTTTTTTTGGCTGAGATATGAGCAAAAATGCAAAGTGTGATATTCACTAACTCATTGTACTTACTTTGTACTCGGCATGAAATTATCCCGTAGACCTGTTTCATATCTGAACACTTCAATCGTAAATATCTTTTGAACGAAATGGAAATTTGAAAAACCAAAACCTGTCCGGTGCTTTTATTGTTAATATGAATATGATAAGGTATGAGAGAACCACTAGAGGTCCAAGTAAGTTTTGAGGATTTGGACAATGTTACTAAGGTCTCTTTAAAGGGATCTAGTATACATTGTCCAAATCTACAAAACTTCAATAGAAATCTAGTGGTTCTCTCGTACCTTGTTATATTCGTATTACCAATATAAATTTTATAAGCATAGAGCATGTTTTTGTTTTGTTTTAATTTACTCGGCCATATATCATCCATTTAACGTGACATGTTCACACAATATTCAGAGGACATATCAAATCACAAAACTACATAATTATACCAACCATTCACCACTTTCTGCACATGCCAACAACGTTACTAAATCCCTATATGGGCGGGAAGATCCGGTTAGAGTTGACTTCGGTTATTTTAATGATGATTTTCTCCTAGTACTATCCATGGTGTACGTGGTAAAATGAATATATGGTTTGATAAAGCCACCATACAACACAACATGTCAAATTAGTATAGAGCAATAATTATGTATGTAGGCTTCTGAGGTTATATAATTTGGTCGATTTCGGACAGCATGATTTTAACCTTCTCAAGAGCACATGACGGGCGAAGATCAAGACAGGACGCAAAGAGGACTTATAAAGTGACCAGGGGCCTGGGAAAGATTTTTTCACCGGGGGTGCTGAGATATATATACTGTACGTATAATATATATATTTTTTTTGTTGTTGCTATTTAGAACCCCCGTAAGTGATTTTTGTTCACTTTTTTCAGTGATAGCCGCGAAGCGGGGTTTTTTTTGTTGCTATTTAGAACCCCCGTAAGTGATTTTTGTTCACTTTTTTCAGTGATAGCCGCGAAGCGGGGTTTTTTTTGTTGCTATTTTGAACCCCCGTAAGTGATTTTTGTTCACTTTTTTCACTGATAGCCGCGAAGCGGCAATGTTTTTTGCTATTTTGAACCCCCGTAAGTGATTTTTGTTCACTTTTTTCAGTGATAGCCGCGAAGCGGCGATTTTTCTTTTACTATTTTGAACCCCCGTAAGTGATTTTTGTTCACTTTTTTCACTGATACATTTTCACTGGGAACGATTTTTTCACCGGGGGTGCTGAGATATATATACTGTACGTATAATATATATATATATTTTTTTGTTGCTATTTAGAACCCCCGTAAGTGATTTTTGTTCACTTTTTTCAGTGATAGCCGCGAAGCGGGGATTTTTTTGTTGCTATTTTGAACCCCCGTAAGTGATTTTTGTTCACTTTTTTCACTGATAGCCGCGAAGCGGCGATGTTTTTTGCTATTTTGAACCCCCGTAAGTGATTTTTGTTCACTTTTTTCAGTGATAGTCGCGAAGCGGCGATTTTTCTTTTACTATTTTGAACCCCCGTAAGTGATTTTTGTTCACTTTTTTCACTGATACATTTTCACTTGGCAGCCCAAGGGGGGGGGGGGATTTAAACCCCCTAACCCCCCCCCCCCCCCCCGTAGATCCGCCACTGATAATTGTCAAGGTGCATTTTCCCGTCTGGTGCTGATATGTTCGTCTGAGTGATTGATCTTTGTGAATATTAAATAGTTTACAGAAGTTGTAGCAAGCTGACCTTCCTGCCCAATATCGTTTAACCATAATTTGCATATATCCTAATTATCCCAAAGTAAAAAAAAAAAAAAAAAAAAAAAAAATTGTTCCTGTCGGCTGTGTGACAAATAACATACACACAATTTTGCAGGGGGTGCTGCGCACCCCCTGAAAATTTTCCGGGGGTGCTGCAGCACCCCCAGCACCCCCGCTTCCCAGGCGCATGAAAGTGACCCATTCAACTTTGTGAAATCCAACCCCATACATATCACTTAGAATTGTTACATTTCACATGAACCTTGTTGTTTGGCTTATGATAGCAGAAAAATGAAATGAGTGTAGATTTTTTAATTGTCCCCCTTAATATAGAGATATTCATGACTGAATTGAATGGTATTCCGGATCGGTTTTCAATTGTAGTCAAAAACCAATGGGCAGTTAGTATACCAGCTGATGAAATCTGGCATTAGGCCTAATTCTCTCTTTTTTTTTCTTCACCAGGTAAGCCGTGTTCCCTTTTCTATAAAACTGTCACGCATCATTCAAAAGAACCTTACAATGACAGTGGCCGTATGAGTGAAATCTCAAATTATATCACTTTTGGAAAAATCGTAAAAAGTTAGTGATCACTTTAAAGGGGTAGTTCAGTTTTGGTATAGAGAGCGCTGCGCGAAATAATTTGTTGTGAGATAATGAAAAACTCGGGAAAACTGAGTGTAATATTTGAAAGAGCATACAATTTTAATGACAGAATAAACTTTATTCGATCAAAATCGGTTCAGAAATGGCTGAAATATCCATAAACATAACCATTTGTAATAATTGTGGGGCCCCACATTTATTCGATAATTTTGAACCTAGGGTTAAAGGGATAGTTGAGTTCTGGTAAGGAGCGTACAGTTTTGGTGAAACTGAATTTTAGTAACCAAAACCTGCATCATTACATTACAAACTAATAGTTATAACTAGAAAGGAACACAAAATTACAAATGACGTAGTAAAGATCATGTTATCATTCAAAAAGAGCCGTTAAAACGTAAGAGGGCGCTCTCTAAACACTCATCGGTTTCAACCATTTTGAATAAAATATTGTGCATGTGATGCTTCGTTGAAATAGAGATTAGAGAAATAACCAACAACTATTTAAATACCTATTTTGTAAATTTTTGAAAAGAGGAAGCATTTTTTTGAATTTTTAACGGCTGGTTCAAAATTCTCTAATAAACCTGGGGCCCCAGCTTTATTACAAATTGTTATATTTATGGATATTTCAGCCGTCTGTGAACCGATTTTGATCAAACAAAGATGATTTTATTATTTAAATATTATGCTCTTTCAAATTTTACACTCAGTTTTTCATTACCTCACAAAAAAAAAGTAGTCTAGCGCCCTCTCTACCAAAACTCAACTATCCCTTTAAACAAATTTTAAAAATGCTTCCTCTTTTCAAAAATGTACAAACGAGGTTTTTAAATAGTTGTTGATTATCTCTCTATCTAATCACTATTTCAACAAAACATCACATGCACAATATTTTATTTAAAATGGTCGAAACTGTTTAGAGAGCGCCCTCTTGAGTTTTAACAGCTCTTTTTTTTTATGATAACAGGCTTTTTACTTAGTCAGTTGTAATTTGTTATTCCTTTCGAGCATGGTGGGGTTATAACTACTAGTTTGTAATGGTGCAGGTTTTGGTTACAAAAATTCAGTTTGACCAAAACTGTATTCTCTTTACCAAAATTCAACTATCCCTTTAAGTTTAAGCTGTAACAATCCCAACCTGTTAAGAGTTGCTGAGTATGTCTTTTGATACTATCGACAAAAGGGGTAATCAGACAGACGCGCTATTGACTTTGGAACGCTGCGAACAAACTATACATACTTGACCCGAAAAAAAGAAGAAAAAAACTAATCCCTAAACCGAAAAGGGATTTTGGAACCCACCATCGCCTAAACATCTTGTCCCAATAAGTTCAAGCAGTGTGAACAAATGTTCGAAGGGTAAAGGCCCTTGATCTTAGAGCCCTATTACACACGAGAAAATTCGTGAGAGCAATCATGATTGGAATCATTTTTCACTCCAATCACGGTATTTTTGTCCGTGTGAACACAAATTAGAATCACACATTGCGAAACGCGAATCGTGGTCCGGAGGTGTTTTTGTAATCATGATTCACTCAAATCAGAGTGCGAATCTCTTGTGTGAACGGTTTGACCTCCAAAACATGATTTGCGGAGGCGGAGCTTACGTGGGCTTACGTGACCTTACATGCACTTCCGCCAATAAACCGGGCGCTCTTCGCTTCGAATGCAAGTCATGCAGTGTAGTACTCTTCTTGTTTGATTGACAGGTACGTCTCCAGAAACGCGATTGTAATCGCAGTTTGCGCGAAGTCTTTTTCGTCGTAAAAAAGCAAGGCAACATAATCACCGTGATTCCAATCGTGATTGCAATCACACGTGTAAAAGCACTCCAAGGCAACAGAATCACCGTGATTGTAAACATGATTCCAATCTTGATTGCAATCAAGAATGTTCTCGTGTGTAAAAGGGCTTATAGTAGTGTTGATACAATTTTGATTAACATTATCGATTATAATGGAGACTTTAATTGCGTATGAATATTATTTTGAAATTATAAAATATTAGCAATTTTTTATTTAATAATTATCATATCGCTTATTCCAAGGTTGCAAATGGGCTACCATACATTTTAGCAGAAAATATCTCAATATGACAGTGCATACATGTTTATAGGTTATAACAATTATATAGTTGTGCTGGCTGTCTGGGGGTGTTTCACTATAAACACCAACATCGATTTTTAGTATATTTTCATACAAATCAATTAGTGAAACAACCTACTGGTGCACTTTTTGCCATATCTTTTGCTTTATTCCAAATTATATGTGATTTTAAAAATGCACTTGTGCCAGTTATCGTGCAAGTTATCATGCCAGTTATCATGTTTCACGTTCGGCTCTGTTGCAGAAAGAGATACAATCTATTGTAAGTTACCATTAATTGTAAGTCAGAAAGTTTGCGCGTTTTAACCAATCAGATTTGCGCATTTAGAACACATGATCTGACTTACTTGTAACTTAAAAACGATTGTATCTCTTTCTGCAAAGGGGCCCTGATGTATGACAACAGTGGCGGATCGACTACGGGGGGGGGGGGGGGGGGGTTAGGGGGTTTAACCCCCCCCCCCCCCCCCCCCCCCCTTGGGCTGCCAAGTGAAAATGAGATGTGGAAAACATCACTTACGGGGGTTCAAAATAGCAAAAAAAATGCTCTGCATCGTCATTGGGTCAACCCCCCCCCCCCCCCCCCCTTAGCAAAAAGCTAGATCCGCCCCTGGACAACAGTAATCTTTCAATATTAGAGACATATTTATTTGTGGGCCATTCAATAACTTGTCTGAAGGCTACTGAAGAAAACGGAATACCTGCATGAAGCTTTATAGGTCTAAGAATGTATATTATTCTGCCTGTTTTCTTTTGGTCAGAGTTGGTAAACATTTTTATTGGTCAATCGTGTAAATACGACGTATTGTGAAGAAAAGCATCATTCGCGGTCTGTACAAACTAGGAAAGATAAGACAGTATTTGGATAAGATTACCACATTATAAAGACGAAAGACCTGTCAATGCTGTCTGTATATGAGTCATCTTGATATGTAAATTACAATCATGGTGTTTTGCTTCAAGGTTTAACTCGGGTTCTACATTGAGTAAAGTACAACAGTATTATATTTCCAAAAATCTGCTGATTTATTGGTTGCACGTACCAATTTAAAGGGACCTGTAGTATCTTTAATTATATTCATGAGCAAATTAATTTGACAAAGGGTTGATAAAATGTGTATTGCTGTAATCATATATATGACCACTGAGTGATGTGTGAAAATTACATGGTAAATGTGTGTCAAATCACCGATTAATGAGAGTGGTTTTTGCTATTGCACTAACTTTGTACACAGTTAATCGTTATCATCCTCCACCAGTGGATAATTATAAATATGAACACTTCACTCATGAATATCTTTAGAACGAATAAAGGGAGAATCGGAAAGCCGAAACCTGTTCAATGTTTGTATTGGTAGTACGAATACAACACATGATAACCGTTAGAGTTCTACTAGTAGGTACCTCCTTGATTTAAGTAAGTTTTGTGAATTTGACAACTATATAACATATACCCCTTTAACGGTTTAAACACGCAATGGTCCAGCTATATGAGATTTTGATTACCCGTGAATTAACGAATAATGTTGAATTAGTAGTACATGGAAAAGGAACCAACAATGAGCAATATATATCTACACAAATCTGTTGTAATCAGTTACTGACTTACTGTTATTGGTTGCACGTACTAGTTTAAAGGGACCTATACTATAGTATCTTTGTTGATATTCATGAGCAAAATTTGACAAAGGGTCGATAAAATGTGAATTGCTGTAATCTTATATGACCACTGGAAAACCAAAACCTGTTCAATGTTTGTATTGGTAATACGAAATATCGTAATTTTGGGGATTTTGACAATGTAACTATATCCCTTTAACGGTTTAAACACGCAATGGCCCAGTAATATGAGATTTACATTTTGATTACCAGTAAATTAACGAATTAATTAATGTTGAATTAATAGTACAGTACATGGAAATGAACCACCAATATGCAATACATGTATATAGTTAGAAACATAATGTTGTCGTGTTCAATTATTGGTTGCACCGTCACGTACTTAAAGGAGGGGTGTAATCCCGGCTTTGATTCAGGTTCATAGCTTTAAATATGTGCCTTTATTGATATACCACACTCTTTTTTTCAAAGAAATCCTTAAGTTGGGAAAAAAGGGTAAATTTCATGCAGCTTTATTACGCATCGGCGTTCCATGCTCCTAAAAAAAGTCATTTATAGCAGAGCGGAAATGTGCGCACGTGTCACCCGATTCATGACATCACATGCAGACCGCAACGCGGAGGAATGTGCATTGTTTACATGCAGAGCCTATGACTTGCTTGTAAAACAAACTCGTTTTTGCTTGTAAATTGAGGTTTTACTGAAAATGCTTAAGAATTGCTTAGAAATGAATTGTAGCAGGATGCAGCTACACATCTGAGTGTATATCGTCCATGATATAAACCTGAACAAATGTTTGCAAATATTGAAACAAATGGAAATAATATCTCTGTGTCAACGTGAGTATTGCACTCAGCGTGTACGTCTATGACCGAGCTAAACTGCGATTGCCTGCAGGTGACGTCACAAAGATGACGTCATTTTTTGTTCGCCCGGGACTCAGTTTTTTTACGGGGGTTCCGAAAGTGAATTTACAAGTTGATTTTTTTATTTTACCGGGTTTTCCCACGAGGAAAATATGTTTGTATTAGTAATCTTCATGAAAATCTACCTTAGATACAGTAAAACACAATTTTGAGGCAGTTTTCTTGTCACCATACCTTTAACAGTATAAACCCATTATAGTCCGGCTTTGTGTGATTTACCCGGGCGATTAAAGGGATGCCTGTGAAGTGTCTAACTCCACGAAAATTACTTGGAGCTTCCTCGTTTCTCTTCTACCGTGTTGTCTAGCTTATGGTAAGATAATAATAAAATAGGGTTAGATTTGTTCAAATGCCCTTTAGTATGACGGTATCTATCATTCAGCTCAAGAGCGTTAATGAACGGTCATAAACCTCATAAGCGTCATACAGTAATTCGTTGCAAAAGCTGACGCATAATGCATATTTTCGCTTTTTCAACCAGGAAAGCAGTGTTCTTTTTCAATGAAACTTTCACACATCATTCAAACATATCTTACAATGTAGGGTTATAGGGATATAGTTACATATATAGGGATATAGTTACATTGTCAAACTCCAAGACTTTTAAACATAAATTAAACAACAGCAAGCTTGATTGAAGCGGTCTCCTCCAGTTGACCTCTATCACACCTCAGTTGAGTGATGTTCCTATAGGAGCTTATCAACAGATCCAACCGTGAAACCGTGAAAGGTGCACCTTTAAGATAATTTGGTTGCCAGTATACATTTATGAATTATGTTCAGGATCATCGTAATTACGTACAATTAT
Source organism: Echinarachnius parma (assembly GCA_037951105.1). Classification (NCBI taxonomy): domain Eukaryota; kingdom Metazoa; phylum Echinodermata; class Echinoidea; order Clypeasteroida; family Echinarachniidae; genus Echinarachnius; species Echinarachnius parma. The sequence continues at coordinate 124,992 of JBAMJV010005124.1, read as the reverse complement.
ATAAAGGGACATGCAACAAAGTACATCCATGAACATAATATTAGTGTTTATTATATAAGGTCACTCAGAGTCCTTCGTTCTAGTTCAAAGAATCTTTTTAAACCACTATAATCTGTTCAAACGATTCAATTCAATTCAATTCAATTCAATTGACTGAAGGTATTATAGTCATATGTTTCAGTCACAACAATTAGGCTGAATTATACTTATACATGTGTATGTTTACGATGTTTCAATATGTATTTGTGCAATATATATAACTACAAAAAGTGACCCTAAAAGCCCTAGGCCTAGAAGTAATCCTCAAACCCTAAATATAACCCCAAAACCAAGCCATTCGGTCAGTGAACTTTCCAGTTTTACTGCACCTGTGCTCTGGAACAAAGTTCCACTAAATGTAACTCACAACCCATGATACAGAAGAATGATTTTTGAGCCAGTTTCAAAGCTTTCTTTTTGTAAACTTAATTGGGTTTTTGTTATAGATTTTATACTACATTATTTTGTAATAATATTACCGTGCTTATTATAGAAACCCTGTAGCGCTTTATAAATGTAATATATTAGTATTATTATTATTTGTCCTACAACATAAACATATGAATCTCTACTTTTGCCCGACGATTTAATATTTAGTTATTATAAATAATCCACACTATAATCATGCATGCGCTAAATTCCAACCAAGGCAGCTCAGAGGTCAATGGAGTGTGCATCAAATGAAAGCCTGTCACCAAAATGATCTTGATACGTGATTTGTCTGGAAACCAATCATTATTTGCACCACTAGTTTCAAGCAATGAACCATACTGTTGTAGTGTATTTGAATGTCTAGTCAAATTGTCAACATCCCCAAAACCATTAGGCCAGTCACTGTATTGGCCTAGAAATAAGCTACATGTACAAATAAATTAGTAGGAAAACGGCATGGGCACGGGCGGGGGGGCGGGGGGGGGGGGGGAGGGGGGCACATGCCCCCCCCCCCCCCCCCCCACCCCCCCCCCCGACAGTAAAATAGCTTATTCCCACGTTTGAGAGTAAAGAGTCTAAAGACATTTGAAATAAATAACAAATAACTAATTTCTTCTCGTTTAGTTTTTGGTAATGCCCTGGTTTATCAGTTGCCCCAGTCCCAACTCACACAATTACAAAAAACTAAACAAACACAGCAGCCCGCATACTATATTTACACTCACAAAGGAATTCACTCACATTACTCCTGTATTACAGACACTCCATTGGCTACAATTGATCAACGCATTAAATTTACGATTTTAACGATTTTAACTTTTTACTGTATACATGGTTCTGCCCCTAGCTATAATGCTTATTTGATAACAAAAATAAAAAATACAATCCTACACGACCCCTCCGATCCTCTCAGTCTGGCTTACTTTCTATCCCACCAAGCAAAATATCATCGGGGGACAGGGCTTTCGCACATGCGGGTCCTTCACTCTGGAATGAACTCCCCCAACACATTAGAAACATTATTTACATCCTTAGAATCCTTTAAGATCAGTCTGAAAACTTTCCAAAGTTGCATTTCAGTAATTTCAAATAGTTTTATTTTTGTGTTTTTATATTATATTTATGTATCAAAGTTGTTCATACTTATGTTTCAAATTTTCATGTTTTTTGTTTACCCTTCTTTTCTTGTGTGTAAAGATGAGTTAACTGCGCCCCGAGCACCTTGAAAAAGGTGGAATTGGCGCATTAGAAGACTTCTTTATTATTATAATTGAGGGGTGTAGCGTAGATTATTGTAGATTTGTTGTACAGTACCAAGTATTCATACCAATATTACACCTTGATTGTGACCAAATACAAAATACTGATAAATCAATTCTCTAAGCAGGATAATTTTGCAATAATGTCTGGAGAAAAAACAATGAAACTGAGCAAGGAAAATGGGCTTAGTGTCCAGGAATTGAACCAAACATCTCTAGTTTCATGTTCTAATTACCATGGACAGATTAAGATTACTGAAAGCAATTGTTTACAGTGGAACCCCGTTATAAAGGGCTCTGATATAAGGTTTGAATTTTGTTTAACCCTATAATAAAGTAATGTTGGCATTCTCTTCGAATATGTGCCCACAACTTGGTATGCATGACTTAAAGAACCCATGTTCAATGCAATTTGTATAGCACATCGGTTCTTTTTTTATTATGCATGCCAAGTCAGGGGCACGTCTTTGAAGAGAATGCCATAATTTTGCCAAGTCCCAGATCTAAATATTATTTTGAAATCTGTTAGAAAGAGATATCTGATATAACGAGCTAATTATCATCGTACCATGGACCCCGTTATAAATAGGTTCCACTGTACCCGAACACTGCGATCATCTACTCAGTCACTCCTGGAATTCACACAACGAATTAGCTCAAAATACTATGGTGAAAGATCCTTTTATGCTGCTTCTTTCTTATGGAACAATCTTCCCCTCAATATCCGCACTTCTCACAATGTTGATACTTATAAATCGAGGTTACATAGCCTTTTGTGATAGTTATTTTTTGTTAATATATATGTATGTTTATGTACCCTAAAAATTTAGTATTGTTAATTTTGTTAATTTTATATAAATATGTTTAAACGCTTAGAGGCTCTTTGCAATATGCGCTATATAAATATCTATTATTATTATTATTATTATAAAGTGTTTTCAGTGAGTGTTTATGAAAATTAAAAACAAAATACACATTTGATCACACACGAGTTCTTTGCAGTTGAATTTATTTGTTTTATTAAATGGCACACTTTGTAATTTGTGATCACCTGGTAAACATACATTTATTAACTTATCAAATGGAAATAAATGATCAACTACAAAGGTACTTCAAAAATCTCAAGAAAATACACTGCAGTGTCTGCACATTGTCCATTGGCAAATAATCATAATACACTAGTATTACCCCAGTCATAGGATATGATGCTAGCCTGCACACATTGTGTGCACCATCTCCACTCCCTGGGGAGCATTCCTTCCAAGCGGCTCATGGGCATTGAGAAGATCATTCACATAAGGGCTTTCACCTCCTATTGGGTCGCCATTTATACACCCGAGTAGAGAGCAACAATAGTGGATAAATTGTCTTGCTGAAGGACAAAGGGCAGTGGGCATACACAAAGTAATAACTAGTCACTTGCAATTTAATTGTATACATTTGTTCTCTTCACATTCTTGAATCACCATTGGAACAGACTGAAAAGATTATGGCTAGAATTCACAAAGAAGGTTTATGTAAACCATGCTTTAAAACTTGTGAAGTGACACTTCTACAGATGTAAAAAGTGAAAATTGCATTTGCCAATGTATAATGATACAGGCGTTGGTTAAAGCTTGCTAACCAGCGACACCAAATCAAATCCACAATCTGAGAGAGAACCTAGGGCCCCGTTTCATGACAGGGTGTTATCTCAAGACTGTCTTAAATGTCACATGACTATGAATTAATTACGGTTTCAAATCTATAGGGCCATAACTGGGGGGCTTCCAAGAGTACAACAAAAGATCATTTGAATAGGTTTTAACCGTTATGCAAAAATCAGGTGTATTATTTGTCTCCTAAACAATCAGTGACCTTTGTTCAGCATGCTAGACATGCTTGAAGCCCCCCAGTTATGGCAGACATAGACTTGGAACCGGATTGGTCTATACATCAGTCATGTGACAGTTAAGACGGTCTTTAGATAAGACTCCATTCATGAAAAGGGGCCCAGACATTTATATAGTGTCTTTAGCAAATGTTTTGCTTAAACATTGTTAACAAGCAACAACAAAAAGTGTACATGTACATACTCTCTCCATCAGTTTACAAATGGTGCCCCGTGGTTTATATAAACCGCCTATATGAATGCCGGCCTTTGGGTCTGCATGAATCCAGACTGAACAATGACAAACAATTTCGGAGGTAAATATTTGTATTGTGATCAAAAGTTTAACATAAGGAATATGGCACATGCCATTCTCACATTAGAGGAAGACCAATGAATGTTATTTGCACAGACCAATCAATCATATTTGATTCAATTATACGCTTGAATATTCCTTCAGATGACCAAACTTTAATAATATTAAGATCAATCTACAATTACATCATATTTATTGTAGACAAAATAATAAGAAAATGTCAATACAATTTGAAGGTCATAGATTGTGGCAATAATTTTAATACAAGCAGGTGGTTTCAATTGATCATAGTGGTAAAGCATCAAGAAGTGCACATAGGTCATGGCCTCACTGCACTACTGATTTGCAAACTGAGTGGTAAACGCAAATAGAGAGCATATACAAGTTCTGATTCACAATAGTTTTTTAATGTTTTAAATCAAACTGAATGTGTCCATCAACTATGCAATGGTAATGTTGACTGCCTTACTCAGAGCCCTTTTATACACAATAAAATTCGTGATTGCAATCACGATTGGAATCATGTTTACAATCACTGTGATTCTGTTGCCTTGCTTTTACATGAGGAAAAAGACTTCGTGCAAACTGTGATAACAATCGCGTTTCTGGAGACGTGTTTATGTGTACCCGTCAACCAAACTGAGCGCTATCTTTAGTATAACACTACATGCACTGCACTCGAAGCGATTAGAGCGCGGTTTATCGGCGGAAGTGCATGTAAGGTCACGTAAGCTCCGCCTCCCAAATCGTGTTTTGGAGGTCAAGCCGTTCACACTACCGATTCGCACTGTGATTTGAGTGAATCATGATTCACCTCTTGACCACCTCTGGACCACGACACGAGTTTCGCGATTCGTGATTCTAGTTTGTGTTCACACGGTCAAAAAATACCGTGATTGGAGTGAAAAATGATTCCAATCGTGGTTGCAATCACAAATTTTCTTGTGTATAAAAGGGCTCTAATAGTAATACTGATCAATAGACATACAATTATCAGTACAGTAGAACCTCGTTATAACAAGGAGCATAGGATGACAAAAATTCCCTTGTTATTCAGGTATGTTGTATGCCGTTATATCAAGGTAAAATCAATTTATTGTCAAAGAATGTGTTAATTTCTTAAGGTTTCAGATACTTTTCAACATCCAAGTAGCAAACCCGTTATTGCACTTTGCACTATTGAGGATACAATACACCATCGTCAAGCACCCCCAAGCACCAATATGCATCTTGCTTTCAAAGAGCGCCCGCTCTCTGTCCAAACGGGAAACTTTAATCAAGAATGCAAATAATGGTGAGGAATATTCATGAGGATAATAATGGAGGTGAATCTCATGGAAACGTCTTTAAAAGCAAGATGCGTATAGGTGCTTGGGGGGTGCTTGACGATGGTGTTCTACGGTATAAGGTAATGATTACAAATCAACAAACAAAATAAACAAACACAAAAGCCATATTTATGAACTCTACTTCCAAAATTGATGTCACATTTATAAGAAGCCTACATTTTTAAAGTGCGAGTGATTGATTACTTGTGTTTGATCATTTATCGAAGTACAAAAATACATGATTTATATTTCTGCCACAATACTCCACTATAAGGCACTAGATAACATATGCTGCTCCACGGGCGTAGCGACTTACGTAATACCTATTCATCAGGGGGGGATGAATGAATAGATCATCCCCCCCCCCAGTTGAATGGGTATCAATGACATGTCTACGCCAGTGTGCTGCTGTCATGATAAACAGACTAAGGCTTGACATCAGCCGAGAGAAAAAGCAATTCCAATCGTGTCCATTAACTATGTAAATATTGGTTGCCTCGCTCAAGCCTCCACACTAACTTTCTTTTCTACCTGCCCATTCAGGGCAAGTAAATTCAGTAATTTTGAGATTTTACTTGCCCCTCCAAAACTTATTGGTGATACCGCAAACAACAATTTAATCATCCTAGCTAGCTAACTGGATTTGCTTGGCAAATGTCTTGCTTATTTCTATATTGTAGATGAGACTTACACATACATGTATGGAATTACAATTTTCTCTCGTAGTAAAAAAGAAATGTTACTTGCCCGATTAGGCAACGAAACCAGACCATTTGGATAATTGTACTTGCCCGACATACATTTTTACTTGCCCCAGGCAATAGGGCAAGTGTTAAGTGTTGAGCCCTGCCTTACTAATACTGATCAATAAACATACAATCATCGGTACAGCAAAACAAACGAATAGCAATAAACTAAATAACGTCTCCGGCCTATTCAGGGCAGAAGGTATTAACACAAAATAAAAAGTTTTACTGTAATCATTTTGAAAGCCAGAGTAGGACACTGAATACCATTATAATGACATATTGAAACATCTTGAAACATCTTGTCATGACATCACTGCTTTGAATAGAGAATTTTAATTCCCTTTCTCTTCAAGAATTAGTTCATTATATTCATTTTGTTAAATGTTAATGTCTCATCCTAAGATTTATATAACTTCAACTATGATGAATTACAGTCCATTCTCTTTAAGGAAAGACATTTATAGTTATTTACGGTAGTTAAATGGAAATGTGTCACTCTTTAAAAGATTTCTGTATCATCAACTATGTTGAATTTCACATCCATCCTAGATGCTTGAAATCAGTATAAATTCTTTATAAGATTTGCATAGCATCAATTATGTTGAATATAACGTCCATTGTGGAAGTTCTTTTAGAGTTTTCAGTTTACATCAACTATGTTGAATTTCACATCCATCTAGATGTTTGAATTCAATATAAATTATTTCAAAGATTTCTGTAACATCAACCATGTTGAGTTTCATGTACATTCTAGATGCTTGAATTCAATATTAATTCTTTATAAGAATTCTAGAACATCAACTATGTTGAATTTCACATCCATTATGGACGCTTGAACTCAATAGTAATTCTTTGAAATGTTGTTGCAACATCCATTGTGGACACTTGAAGTCAATATCAATTCTTTAAAAGATTTCAGTAACATCAACTTTGTTGAATTTCACATCCATGATGTCTGAATTCAATCAATATACAAGGAAAAAACAGCAGCTCCTGAGGTCCTGGACCTCTAGTCATATATGCTTTATCTATTATCATACATTACATGCATGCTTGATTCAGAATCAGGTACCGGAGTGGTGGGGGAACTCGGCAAATGGGGGAGAACTCGGTCACCTACATACATGCAAATATTTGAAGCGAACAGGCTGCGTGTGATCGGGACGGCGTTAACATTACTTTTCGGCCGGATACTGCAGTTCAGTCAAACCCGTCTTTAAATAGCGGCCACCTGTCTATAGCAGACATCCTGCATATAATAGTTGACACCACCAAATGTGATCCCTTGAAGAGAAAAATAAGTGTTATGGAACCTTTCTACACTGGCCACTTTTTTCTTGTTTCCCTTGGGTGGTCACTATACACATGTTTGACTGTACTTGCATTGCAACAACAATGCCTAAGTAGCCAAGCCTCCACACTAACTTTGTTTGTGTGTATTGGCCCATTCGGGCAAGTAAAATCATAAATGTTAACATTCTACCTAATATATATAATATAAAATTGACTTGCCCTCTTTAATACTTCAAGATGAGATTTACATATGAAATTACATTTTTCTCTCATAGTGGAACAATTCAAGCAAACTAGACAATTTTTTTTCGAAATTTTACTTGCCCAACATCAATTTTTACTTGCTAGCGTCGAGCTCTGCCTATTAAAGCGATTACGATGCATTCTAGCGGTGGGTTAGAAAGTAGGTGGTCGAGTTCACCAGCGTGGTCGAGTTCCCCTACCACTAAGACATGGTAGGCAAGTACACCAGCAAATCTTGATAAATGCGGGCTAAATCTGGGTTGCAGTTCAGCTCTCTGATGATGACCGGTGGAGAGCAAACAGCTTGGCCAACTCGCTCACATCCTCGTACTCCTTCCCTTCCTTGATCACCTGAAAAACACAATATCAAGATTATGAAATTGAAATTTGAAGCATGCAATCAATTGAAATTCAAATTGAAATTGAGAAGACTTGATTGAAATGATATCTCTAGTAGAATATGATATTGATATTGATATCTGAATTAGATATTTTACATAAAAATTAATTGATAATACTTAAACTTGGAACGTTGTACATTAACAATTAAATCATAAACATGACAAAATATATACACAAAATGACAATGCCTACAAATATTTGCTTATAGTTATTTTTTTTAAATAATTTTTAAAATAACTACTTTGAACTAATTTCAGTACTATGCCATTCAATTTTTGTTGTGGGTCACCCAATAGATGTTTCACCTACAGATGGGTGAGTATGTAGAAATCCAAACATTGCTTGACATACCTTTCGTGCAACAGACATCTTGTTGAAGACGTTCCACAGGACTATGCCCACAACGGTCTTGTCCTTCATGTAGAACACGATGCCCTTGCCATAGTCATCTGAGGTAGGTGCGGCTACAGGCTTGACTGCTGCCTCAACAGGGGACTAGGGGAGTCAAACAGATATTAGGGAAATGTTAGAGTTCCAATGAGATGATAATGGTAGAGGACAAAAAAGATAATGGCTCTGCAAAATATTCTGTATGTGAAATTACAATTTACATCGAAAACCTTGCGCAGTTGGTTAAAAAACAGGCATTCAGATAGAAAAGTTATGATTGACCAATTATTGGTAACATCCCGCGGTAGGACGGTAGTGATAATTTTGATGCCTCCCCTTACCTGTTCAGTCTCCGACCGGATGTCCTCTCCCGTCGCCTCGACCACAGCTTTGGGCGTGTCTTGTTCCGTTGCCTTGGCGAACACACCAAAGGTGGGAAGGCTGGAGTCTACGATGCCAATGGCTTCATAGCCCACATCGGGACCCAAGTCACTCCTGTTGAAGAGGAAAGAGAAATGAGAGTCGGTATTAAAGGAGGCAAACTTTCAGACCTAGCAGAATCTTTGTCGGGGCAAAAAGAACAATGAGGACATGTAGACTATAGACTATAAATAATCCATGATGACAATGGCCTAGATCGGGAGCTATTAAAGTCACTCCTGTGTATCAGAAGAAAAAGAAATGAGTGTCAGTATTAAAGAAGCCAAGCTTTTGATCCTAACAGAGTCTTTGTCAGGGCAAAAACAACAATGAAGAGTTTGAAGACATATATATACTATGGACAATAAAGACACATGAACACATATACAGACGGGGGAAATAAATGACACAATTACAGTACAGTAGGCTCTGCTTAATAGGATAACATTCAAAGGGGTACACTTGTTAATAGGGTAGGATTTGACCCAAGATTCCTTATGTTTCTTGCGGAAGTTTTCACCACTTGATTGCGTTCACCTGTTAACTCTTAATCCCTTGGCTACGGGAACCGGGTGGGTTGTGTACAAAGTATATGGGGATTTTAGAAACTCGTAGGGAACGGGTTAAAATGCCAGGGATTTTAATACTCTATGGCATTTGTGTGCATTGTAACTCGCAAAGATGCGAGCTTGGCACGATAGGAGTTAAAGGGGTAAAATGTACCTCACAATAGCCTTCTCCATCATGCAGAATCTGTACTAGCATATGATACAAAAGGAGTAGAAATGGTTTGCATATTTAATCTTGCCTGACCAGACAACCCATATTAGCAGACTTGTTAATGGGTTTTTGTTTGTTTGTTTTTTGGGGGCCAAACAATTTGTATTTAGGGCTAGCAATACTAAATCAATCTCCATTTTACTTGCCCAACTACATGTAGGCCACTTTGGAAAAAAAGGTTAATTTCTATCATTGTTAATACATACCAGAACATGGACTGGTGCCAGTATGGCTTAGCCGCTCCGGTCATGTTCTCTCCAGCTAGCCTGCCGCTGACCACAGCGTGGTCGTGGTGCTCCACTCGACGACGACCCAGTTTGATGTCATAAAAGCATGAAACATCACCTGCCTGGTGTATAATAATAATAATAATAATACTATTAATGTTGATCAAAATAAGATAAATAAAGAATTAAAAAAACAAAAAAACAATAATAATAATAATAATAATAATAACATTTAAATAGCCCTTAAAAAGATCCATAAACTATGGTAAATTTAACCCAATACCCTAGAAGCTTTCACATTTCTCTTGTACATTGTTATTTGGCTCATGTTAAGAGAAGAATGAAATGGGTTTACATTTTCCAAATTGAGATAATGATGATTTGATGAAAAGTAATCCAGAAGTTTTTCAATAGAAGTTAAAATAGACTTTTTTCGCTATGTAAACGGTGGTCTTTTTCCCAAATATGTTGTGCCGTAGAAGTGTGAATGAGATACGTACCACCCAGATGTCTCGACGTGCCTCGAGCTCTGCATTAACCCTGTAGCCTCCAAACTGTTCGTCAACTTCAAGCCCAGAGCTCTCGGCCAGCCCAACGTTTGGTTCCAGCCCAACAGCTACAACGACATGGTCTGCTTTCACCTACAGCAAAAGATAAATGATTTCTGGTCACCTCGCTTGTTATTATTAATTATTCATTGTTGATGTCTGCTTTAAAGTGGACCACCAGGCAAAGAACAACACAATATCATTTTTGTTGGTACCATTGTGTGATTAACTTTCCCTTCTCAATTCTATAAATGCCGAGCACCTGGCTAGAAGGCAGAAGGTACCATTTTTTAAGTCTTTGGTATGACCAGGTCTGGGTTCGAACCCGGGACCTCCCGTGCATGAGGCGGACACTCTAACCGCTAAGCCACCATGGTCTGTAATTCATAAAAAATGTAATTAATTACCACCACTTACTGAACCATTATGGCCTCATGGTTCCGTATGTGCCAATTCTATTCGAGCGTACGTTTGGAGACAATGGAATCATGCATGATGCGTTCGTCCTAGACAAAACTGAAAAGGCAGTCTTCGTATGAAGACCCATGAACACATGTTGTAGTATGGTGATGCTTTTTTCCAATAAAGAATTTTTCTGGAAACATATTTTTCTGAATTTGTTGGTGGAATGGACTACTAAACATGTTACCTTTTATTTATAAGAATATCATTTTGTTTTGGGTGGTTGTAACCTTTAACCTACAGCAAAACACAAACAGTTCAATTTGATTCAAATCAATTCAATTCATGTTGTTTTCTTCAATCATTTTCATACCCGAGAAAGCAAAATGGTAATTGAATTTACAATCAGAGCAAGGGAGGGAGCATTATCCGAGGTCACTCTTAGTATGGGCTAATCCCATTCATCACATACAGCATGGGCTGCCATTATATCTTATTAACGCTTTGAGTGCCAGGGATTTTACAGCTCTATGACATTTGTGTGTACTGTGTGGTGCAAAAATGCGACCTCGGCACTCAAGGAGTTAAACCCTGATTTTGAATTGTTCATGCTAAAAGGTGACTTCAGTTTTTTGTTAGCTCTCATTTTTGCCTTTTGTTTGTGTACAAACCCTACGAATATGAAGAAAAAGAAACAACTGGGCCCAGGCAAAAGTTGTTTTTACAAGAAAAGAATCACAATGAAACTTCTTTTAATATAGAAATCTGAGAAAACAATAGGTCAAGATAGAAGGAGTTTATAAACGTACCTGTTCATTATTATCAAAGTGGAGAATAACTTGACTTGATTCGTCATCAAACGAGGTGTTTTTTAGCACAATGCCAGGATGAATGTCCACGCCCTCTGAAAGAGAAAGGTAATGACAATTATTATCTAAAATTGGGCCAAGAAACCGCAATTTAGACCATAAACGTAGGTGCTCGCTTGATATCGCTGATGGTTGTAATGTGACATGTTCATCCGCACATGCAAACCACGCCCTGCCCAAATTCAATCGACTAGCTACTTAAGCCAGGGAGGATGGGCTTTTCTTATATGTTTGCATTTTACGATGCTATGGTTCAGAATTTACCACATAAACCCTCTTTTATACCATTTTAACCATGTTCATCAATTGGTTTGGCCAATAGAGTTGGATTTCCTTAACTTTCCCAATACTGCTCTATGGCTTTGAGGTGGTGGTGTATCTTTTGCAGGCTCAACATATTAGGTTGCATGAAAGCAAGCATAATATGTGACCGGCTATAGCAAAACCCTGCACTTGTCGGTAAAAATCAAAATGTAGATTTTCAAACCATTAGAAAAGCTTTCATTTGATGCTTTGTTCTAACAAAATGGTCAATAATTGGCGAAGATACGATTGTTTCAATTTTACGATCAGAAGTCTTTAACACACATTATGTGAACTTAAAATGCCCATTTATTCAAAACATGAATTACTGACAAGGTTTTGCTAGAGCCGGTCACATATAATAAAGAAAACAAATTGTACCTTATTTAATTAATACGTTGACTCACCACTTGACACCTTCTCCGTTGTCCACTTGCTGAGGTATTCTGGTAAAACACGCCCCATATTGCCTGGAAAGAACATTCATCACAATATATGAAAAGCTTAATTCCAAAAGGTGCTAAATCCATTACCATCAAATTTGAGTTAAGGATATGAATGCGATAACAAACTACAAAGCTAGCTATAAATGAATATTTTTTAACAACTCACAGTTAACTACAACATAATTTTGATTTTACCATTAGGTATGTGTACAAAGTCTGACAAAATATGCGCTTTTCCCTAAATCTAGTGAAGTGGATTTTATTGCGCCTTTTGGAATTAAGCTCTTCATATATTGAAACTATTATCCTGTGTGACATAATCAGTAAATGTATACATCACATCAAGACAATTACAAGGCGATCATAAAAACAAGACAAAATATGTAATGTGACATTTTTCCTACTGGTTTGTCAAATAATGAATGTTAAAACTTTACTTTGCTAAACACAAAATTTACTTCCCTGAAAAAGCATGATGTGAATCAATAAATATAATTTCCTGCTTGCTTCAAAATGCGAGTTACAAATGAGCAATTAATTTTTTCTCTCACAGTTGAACAGAAATGTTAGTTGCCCAATTAGGCAACTAAGCTGAATGATTGTTGAAATTTTTACTTGCCCAACCTCAACTTTTACTTGCCCCGGGAAATTGGGCAAGTGCTAGTGCCCTGCATAAGTAATTAATTTTGATCTCTTACAGTTGAACAGAAATAATATTTGCCCAATTAGGCAACCAAACTTAATGGATTGTTGAAGTTTTACTTGCCCAACATCAATTTTTACTTTCCCCAGGCAATTGGGCAAATGTGCTAGTGTTGAGCCCTGCATAAGTAATTCATTTTTTATCTCTTACAGTCGAACAGAAATATTATTTGCCCAATTAGGCAACCAAACTAAGTGCTTGATTTAATTTCTAACTTGCCCAGCCTCAACTTTTACTAGCCCGGGCAAGTGGGCAAATGTGCTAGTGTTGAGCCCTGCATAATTAAAGAATTGTGATCTCTTATAGTTGAACAGAAATACTATTTGCCCAATTAGGCTACCAAACTAAATTCTTGATTTAATTTTACTTGCCCAGCCTCAACTTTTACTAGCCCCGGGCAAGTGGGCAAGTGTTATAGTGTTAAGCCATGCTTACCTGCTTCAGGGAAGAACTGCATCACTTTCATTCCAGTCTCTTTACCTAGGAGAGATACAAAATAATCAGTTCATTTTTTGCATATATAATAAGCCCTGTGACCTTGACCTTTGACCTCATGACCCCAAAATCTAATCAGTTCATTGGCACCCCAAGATACAAACATGACCCAAGTTTGGCAAGAATCCGTCAATCTGTTCTTTGAGATAACAAGAACAGAACGTACGGACGGACAACCCGAAAACATAATGCCTCCGGCTAGTTCGTTGCATAGGCATAAAAAGGAGTTAACATACTAATAATAATAATACAGTCAGAAATGTCTCAGCAGCCATCCGTCTATAGCCAAGGCTTGATATTAGCAGTGGCCCAGGGCCACCATCAATTATTGGGCCACCAAAAACTGTTGTTTCTCATAGGTGGTCACTATGGCGCGCCATCTATTAACTAGGCACCCTATTCATTGGCGCATTAGTATCCTCGTTCATTAGGTACAGTTCAAACCCACACAATTATCTTGTGCACCATCTCAACTCCCTGGGGAGCATACTAGCCTGACTGAGCTGTTCTAAAAAGAGTGCTACTAGTTGGAATTGTAATGAATTTGCTGCCGAGAACTTACCCCTCTTTCCCAGCGCACATGCTAGCTCACTGCCCAGGAATCCTCCACCAATGATGGCCACGGATTGGGCAGCCTCGGTCGCTTTATTCAGGGAACGGAAATCTTCAATCTGAAATTTAGATTTTTTAGATTTTCATACCATTTTAGAAAGGCCTCATAACAAGCTTTCATTTGATGCTTTGTTCTAACAAATTGGTCAATAATTGGCGAAGATACGATCGTTTCAATTTTACAATCATAAGTCTTTTACACGCATTATGTGAAATTAAATGCCAATTTCTTCAAAACATGAATTACCGACAAGTGCAGGGTTTTGCTATAAGCCGGTCACATATATCAACCCATTCAGGACGGATTGATTTTGCGATAACATGTATTCTCCATAGACCCTAGCCAGAGTAGTTTTGGGACCAGTCCTGAGTGGGCGAATAAACAAGCCCATTCTTCATTCAGGAAACAGAAATCTTCAATCTGAAACACAATTGTATAGATGAAAATGATCAGAGAAAATTGGGCTTCCCCAAAAATGTTTGCACATTCATAAACCATCAAATTCCTTGCATTGAAAGATTTAAGTGACAGTTCATTTTTTAATGCAAGATTAAATTTCTCAAACTAAGTGACAAAGCAAATTTCTCATTGTTATGGTATCGGGCCACTAACATTTCAAAAAGTTTTCGATTTACTAGCCAGGCTAAGCCACAAGGGATTTAAGTAAATTGAGTGAAAGTAAACTGAGGAGAGCTGTTTCTCATTTAGTATCATTACTTTTGACAGTAGTCCTTTTCTCTATATATTTAAAATACTTACATTTCTGAAGAGAGTGGTTCTTTCTTGCACTTCAGGACCAGCGCCGGAAATTGCTTGCAAGTTCCTAGGGGTACCACCTACGTCGAAATGCAAGGTTCAATGGTTAATCATTTGCCATTTTGTTCTTCAACATAATGATAAGTAATACATGATTAGACTATGGACATTGATCTATGGACATTGATGTAGAAACATTTGAAGTAGAGAGCAATAAATATACATCCTAGTGACCCTGTAGGGATCTAGTAACATTGTCCAAATCCTCAAAATCCAATTCGAATTCTAGCATTTCCCTCATACCTTGTTGTATTCGTATTAACAATAGAATCATGGGACAGGTTTTGCTTTTTCAAATTTCCCTTTTGTTAAAAGGATATTTAAGATTGAAGTGTTCAGATGTTAAACTATCCACTGGATAGTCGTAACTGTGTACAAAGTCAGTGCAATGAATATCACTTTGCATTTTTGCTCATAACTCTGCCATTTAACGTCCATTGAACTTTAAATGTTCACACAATACCCAGTGGACATATCAGATAATAACAATATACATTGAAACAACTATTCATCACTTTTTGCACATGTCAACAAAGTTACTAGATCCCTTTAATGATGTCAACTCCATTTCATCTTTCTACTGGTGACAGCTAATTATAATTCCTGTCAAATCAATTTATCACAGTCAAGAGCAAACAACAATAACATGAATTTATATCAAGATATCAGTAGGCAATGCTATTAACCTTTTTGCGTTATGGCCCAGTTAGGCAAGTAAAAGCAAAAATGTTCAGATTCTAGTGACCCGAAACCTGAATCTGAATCAATAATATGTTAAGGCCCATAGCTAATTGTTAGTGTTCCTGGGCCAGCTGGCCTCAGGACAAGAGGACATTTTGGTATGAATTATTAATGCAGGGCTCGACACTCGCCCTGGCCCACTAGCCTGGGGCCAGTGAAATTGCACTTCGGGCCAGCAAAAACGTATAAAAGTCATATTTTGGTGGCCCGATTTGGCAAGCAGATTTTCAACCCCACATTAACGAAATTGGAAAAATCTAGTTTTCTTCCATGTCATGCTTCATATACAATCACAGGTTTGATCAGGAAAGAGTGATATTTTGAAATAAAATTTGGAAGCCAGTACATTTTTTCTTTCGGGCCACCAGGATAAGGGAAAGAAATTATTTCACTGGCCTGATTGGGCTACTGACAAAAAAGGTAAGTGTGGAGCCCTGATTAATGGAAGAAAATAATGCCTCCGGCTACTTCGTTGCGGAGGCATAATAAGTTACCTGTGGCTATGAGGCACTTATTGAACGAGACAACACGGCCATCCTCTAAGGTAGCCTTCTTCTTCTGGACATCTATAGCAGAGACCTAGAAAGAGAAGAGACATCTTCATTCATTTGAGCTGCAAATGTCAAACAGGGAGCAGGTTTGAAATCTTTGAAACAAATTGAAATATTTTGTTAACGATGGCAGATTAGACCTCACAATCACAATGACATAGAAAGAAAAGGTACAAACATTTTCATAATTATAAAGGTAATTTTATCAAACTTTAAGTTGGAAAATCTTTAATCACACTTTAACACAAGTCTGACAGCAAAGTATCAGAAAGTGAATGCTCATATTTAATGCTGACAACAGCAGATTAGACCTACAATCGCAAATACTTAAAAAGATAAAGGGAAACATTTTCACCACCAGTCATATTATTGAGCTTTAAATGGGGGGAAAAAAAGGGTAGCAAGTTTGATATATTTGAAACAAGTCTGAAAATTGCAAACTATCAGAAAGTAAACAAGTAGATCAGACCTACCATCCTTAAGACATAGCAACACATTTTTACCACTAGATAAGGGTCAAATTAATGATCTTCAAATGTCAAACGATTGTCAGATTTGATATCTTTGAAACAAGCCTGATAGCAAATATCAGAAAAGTAAAACAAGATATTATGCTAAAAAAATCAGATTACACCTAAAAAAGTGTTATTTCAACAAATGATGTGTCAAAATATTGCAAGAATCTCCAAAAATGAAGGAGGCAATACATTACGTAAAAGAAGAAGAAGTAGAAGAAGAAAGCCTACCTTACATCCTTTCAGTACAGCAACACCTCCATTTTCTTTGGTAGACAACTCTGACGTCTTACAGTAGAATTCTTCAGGTTCAAAGAATATACTACAAATAGAATGGTATAAAGACACAATATACACAAATTATAGTCTTGGGAAAACGTTAGCCTCTGTATTATTATTCTACTGCTTTTGATGGTCTCATGACTAGGACTCAGAGCAGATTCACAATGTAAACAAATGGGAACATGCTATTTTTGGGGGGACTATGACTCAGAACTTGTGAAGTATACTACAGCCCTGTCTGAATTATTCTACTGCCACTTAATTTGTTTACTAGCCCTTTACTTTTCAATTCAATCAATATTTGATATCTAAATCTTGAAAGGAAAATAATTGTGGTACGAATTAATGTAATAATCAGTCTGGTAAAATAAACTACAATAATATCAAGGAAATTCTTCAAGGAAATTCTTCAAGGAAAATCTACATTATATTGAATAACTTTTTTATTTAAAGGGATCTAGTAACTTTGTTGACAAGTGCAAAAAGTGATGAGTGATCTGATATGTCCACAAAGTAATGTGTGTTAATTTGATGTTTTTTGGCCGAGAAATGAGCAAAAATGCAAAGTGATATTCACTAACTCATTGCAGTTTCTTTGTACATGGCTTAAATTATCCCGTAGACAGTTTAACATTTGAACACTTCAATCGTAAATATCATTTGAACGAAATGGAAATTTGCAATACCGAAACCTGCCCCGTGCGTTTATTGTCAATATGAATATGACGAGGTATGAGAGAACCACTAGAGTTCCAAGTAAGTTTTTAGGATTTGGACAATGTTACTAAGTCTCTTTAAGGGGCGAACTGATAATCATAAAATTCCTTATTCTACCTCTTTTCTTTGCCGTTCCACTGCTTGAAGCGTAGCGTGTCCACTGCTTCTTTGTCGTCACTATACCAGAGCTCTTTGGACAGTGGAGGCCTCATGTATGGACTGGCATCCTCTTGCCCAATCACCAGCACCTAACATCAACATTCACAAATAAGTTCAATCTTAACCAATAAACTCAATAACTGCTAACATCACAAATACACTCAATCTTAACGAATAATAACGACCAACATCACAAGTTAACAACTGGCTCTTTAAACAGAGGGACCTCGTGTACATAGGACTGGCATCTTCTTGCCCGATCACCAGCACCTAACACAAATAAGTTCAATCTTTTCATTTCATTTCATTTCATCTTTGTAAATTTAATTTCCAACAAAAGAATAATATTTAAAACGGAAGGCATGTGAGTTATTTAGATAGTAAGATGATACATTCATTCTGATTCAACTTAGTTGAACAAATTTATACTAACTGCCACTATGTAAGGAAAAAAATGTGTTTTCTTTTTGACAATCTCATCTTTTTCTATTAAGTGAATGTGAATTTAGAAATCAAAGTGTAACCTTATGTTCACATTTATTTATAAGAATATATAAGATTTTATTCCCCCCCTCCCCCTTTCCTAGCATTTTTTTTACAATGAACATGAACTTCTATATCTTAAGTACAATTAATCCACATATTTTCACACAATCTTCAGATTTGAACATTTCTCAGTAACAAGTAAATACATTAGCCAATAATATTACACTAGTACAGTCCTTATCTCCAGCAGCGATTAATTTACCTTTGCTTTTGGATCGTTGGCTCTGATAGCTCGGAGTGCAGCGAATGACGCCGTCCCACCACCGATCAGCAGATATGGAATGTGCTCGGGTAACTCTCGGACTACAGCGGGAACTGTCAAATGATCATGCCAGTTTTTGTTACACATTTTTTATACTACTAATCTATATCATTTATTGGGTCATGGTGTGTCATATCACCAAAACAATTGCAATAAATGATGCCATCCCAGCACTGATCAGCAGATAAGGCATGTGCTCGGGTAACTCTCGTACTACAGCGGGAACTGTCAAAATAATCATGCCAGTTTTTGTTAATCATTTTTTATACTCATCAATTTATTGCGTCATAGTCTGTCAATCACCAAAAATGTTTGCAATGCATTGTGCCGTCCTGACACTGATCAGCAGATATGGAATGTGGTCAGGTAAATCCGGGAAAGTCTGTCGTCATTCTGCGTCAAATCACCAAAAATATTTGCAATTCTTCATCTTCCCAGTATGAAATTGCTCAAATCTGCTGTGGGACTGTTGGCTTTGATAGCTCAGAGCGCACATAATGTATAAGTTTGATCAGACCTCCTACAGAGATGAATTTCATTGATACTAACTGTAGATCAATAGAGGATTGTAAAAGCTATTAAACCATGCAAAATCATCTTAAGAACTAAACCGAACACAAAAAGTAACTGACTCCCTAAGCAATTGCCCATAATTTCTTAACCGATAATTGTTTCAAGATGTCATCTTACCACAATATTAGCACAGTTGTTATGTTCGATATGTGCGAAAATCAGATATTCATCACTTTATGACTGAATGAGCACAGATTAAAGACAAAATGGCCCAATTCAAAAGTCACAAGGTATTGCGCGTACCTGTATATTGTTGTGAATCAGCACATGTGGCGGAATGCATTGATCATGGTTTATGAAACAATGCTGTTTGGTATTCCATTCATTTTGGGTTTTTTTATGGCACATGTGGTAAAATGCATTAATTGCAATTGTAAAACAGTGCAATTTTTAATTTTCCAATTCTCAATAATTTGTAATGATGATAATACTTTTGTGAATTTTGAGATATGACTATTTTGTCTGTAATGTGTGCTCACTAAACCATAGATTAAATGGTAACCTAAAATTACACATTGTTTTCCTAACTACCATAGGGATATCTTGGCAAGACGAAATCTTTCTTGGTTATGAAATTATGGGCAATTGCTTAGGGGGTAAGTTACTTTTTATGTTCGGTTTAGGTCACATTTCATTCGGCACTCAAGAGGGTTAAAAACCACACTTACCACTGGGTTCCGATGCCGCCTCCTGCCCTTCCGCTTGTTCAGTTGCTGCTGGCACTGCAGCGGGTGTTTCAGGCGTTGCCGGCGTTGAAGATGTTTCAGGCGTGGCAGGTGTTTCAGGTGTGGCAGGTGTTTCAGGTGTGGCAGGTGTTTTGGGTGCGGCAGGTGTTTCGGGTTCAGCAGCTGTTTCGGGTTCAGCAGCTGTTTCTCCAGTAGCTTGCTCTGTACTCGCTACGTTCATGACTACGCCCTTGGGCATAGTGCCCCATGTTACCAGACCTTGTTTCTGCACCTGTGTGAAGCAGAAGCATAAACAAACATTGTACTCAATTTACACATGGTGATTGTTGGTGATTGAGATGATGTTGGTGATTGAAATTTTGCAGGCATTGTTGATGTTCAGGTGTTTCAGGTGATGCAGTTGGTTCTAGTGGAACTTGCTCTGAACTTGCTACGTTTGCCCTTTGGCATAGTGCCCCATGTTACAAGACCTCCTTTCTGCACCTGTGTGAAATAGAATCGTGGACATTTGTGAAATGTGAAAACAGCACCAATACAATTGCATGTTTTTTGTTACAATTTTGTAAGTATTACCCCTGTCACCTTTAACATTTGTATGACTTGTTAACAAGCTTTAATATTGATTTAAATACAATATTTGTATCTTTATAATTTATAAATATATCCAAAGAATAAGAACAGGACTACCTCAAATGGAAAACCAATTCAGATACTACGTGGGCTAGTTTCTCTTCATAAATAGATTTTGGTAAGCCATTCTAGCAGGCTGGTGGTTATTTTGACATAAGGCAATCAGTTAATTGTGGGTTAGATAATTGCATGCATTATCAAACAAGTCAATTTCTCACAAGCAAAACCTGTTTGCTTACTTCAAGAAGCTCATGAATTCCTTTAAAACATCACTTACAAAAACAGCTGTGGCAACAAAGAGAGTTGTTCCTCCAATGACCCAGAAGATGCCAGTTTTGCCAACACCCTCCACGGGTATGTGCGCCATGTATCGTACACCGCCACATCTTGCAGGCTTCACACCTGTACCAGTCGGCTTCAGTAGAGAGCCTGTAGGGGAAGATATGAACATGAAAATAATCTTCTTTTCTGTTTCTCCGAGGACCCAGAACATGCCAGTTTTGCCAGCAACTTCTACAGGTAATGCATGTGCGCCATGTATCGCACACCACCACATCCTGCAGTCTTCACACCTATACCAGTCGGCTTCAGTAGAGAGCCTGTATACAAAAAAGTAAAATACTTCAACATTAACATAATGTGTAATCTTCTTTTCTGTTTCTTCGAGGACCCAGAGCATGTCTGTTTTGCCAACAACCTCCACGGGTAATCAGGTATGTGAGCCATGTATCGTACCCCGCCACATCCTGCAGTCTTCACACCTGTACCAGTCGGCTTCAGTAAAGAGCCTGTATAGGAGAAGAGACATTTAGGCAAATCGATGTACACAGTATACTGGCATTCTGGGCAAGAATTTCTCCTTTTTTTTAGGGGGGGGGGGGGGGGGGCTTTATCTTACTTCTGCAAATGTTGAAAAAGCAGGGCAAATAACAAAATTGGAAGGGGTGTCACGGTGGCTAGTGAGGAGCTCTGAACGGGCTGCTCTTACAATATTTGTCATTTTGACACAAAGAAAAGGGCTAAAGCATCTATTTTTTGTTGTTGAAAAATTAAGACCAACTCTGTTGGGTCGCTTGCCAACATCTACATTAACGTTAGATTAGTTTTGTAACATTTTAGGCGCTCACGAGGCCTTTTTTGATAAGCCCCTTGACTTGCACTTTGGCTGGGGTGATTAAAGATTAAAGTGATCCATTGACTTGTTTTTTGTCCAAAGCAACTGGGGATTTGTTCTCTTCTCTTGTCATGCTTGTACCTCCTTGTTCAGCACCCCTACAAGACAAGGGGTTAACTGCATATACTGCAGTAACCCCTTACTCCTTTGCCATGTAAAATACATGTGAGTCAAAGCTGCCCTCATTGTCCAAGAAAACACTGGGGAAACTCCCTGTCTTATTAGCCTCAAACTAGATGTTTTTTCACAGTATTGATCAATTTGATGCTGACACATAATGGTCTTATGTTTGGCTTTGTTCTGTTAATCTTCTAAGTAGTTCAAAGCTGGCTGTAAAAAAAATTGACCTACATTCGTTGTTATAGTACTTTGGAATGCAATACAAAAGCTATTGACTGTTCAGACAATATCTATTGAAATGCTATGATCTATTCACACAGTCACAGACAACACAAATTGTGTAATCCTTCCTGGCACTGGCTTCCATTGTAATTGTATCATCTTATTGTAGTTTCAGGAGGAATTTGGGAAGTTGACTGGGCAGAAGCCTAAACATGTGAACAACTGCCCTGGCCTGGTCTACTTTTGTATCTAGAGGGCAGTATAGCTTTGACACAGATCCATTGCAGTATTTCTAAAGATCAGATATTCTCAAATAGGAATTAAAAGTACTTTTGACATCAGAAGGCTCAATGTAAGTTTTAAATTGTGTTTAATTTTACCCTCCCCCTATATCAACAGTTGGTTTATTTGGTGAGATTATACTTTGTTATTATAGCTAGAAATATTGTTACATTTTTGGTTAATCTCACAAACTTGTTTACTGTGTTTACTATAATGGCATACTGTGTTAAGTAATAAGAGTACTTGTTCAGCTAATGCCTGGACCTGGACCTGGTAACAAAAGAATATTCAGTCATTCATTGACAATGACATTGATTTTAGAACTATTGCTCCCATTCGCGCATGCGCGTTACGTTCAAACCGGCTCGCGATCAGATCGGCCTCATTTGCATAAGCCAACTCACGCTGCAGCTAGAAGGCGCCTTCTGATTGGCTTTCGCATGCTGCCATAGACTCAACGTTATACCATTTGTATGCGAGGAGAAAGCTGTCGATGGCCCCTACATTCTGATACCAAACTCGTGATATTCCAGTCAAATCTCGATTTTTGACGAATTTTTTTGCACCATTCGAAAGCTGAGATATTCTTCCTACTAATCGGCTTCTCAGCAGTTTGGTAAGTTCTCATTTTCGTAATATTTAACTTATAAATTCGCGAGTTGTTTTGAATGATTCTTTGATTTTTCTATTGTATATGTGTACCGATGATTAGTGTGCGACACCTATGCGTGAGATTCGACACGTGTATAATGTATGGCATGTCAGTGAGTTTTGGTCACCGTTTTTGCTTGGCACGGATGAAGATTGACAGATGGGGCGTGGCTTCGCGCAAGAGCCGAAGCCAGGCATAGCGCTCTGCATGTATTAAACCCGAGCAGTAGAGCAAGGCTCCGCCCACAAGGTGAAACATCACTGCGCTCTCTGCTTGACTGAGCCCAGTCAGGGAGAGAGCGCTCTGACGTTTGACCGGAGATCGGGCGATCAACCAATGGGAGCTCGCAAACTCAGTGTACATGGCTAAGTGCGATAAGTTCTACGTGATATGTCTCTCTAATCATCTAATTATATGGATATTTAAGATAGAAGAATCGTACAATGATTTATAATATATGGTTGAAGTCTCAAATATCACTTTTGAACAAATCTTCTAAACTTCTATACAAAAAAGTTTGAAAGACAAATCAATGTCAAGACTCAAAGTCAAAACAGTTTGACATTTGAAGTTATGCTTGGATTTGTAAATTGTAAATTGTACTTATTCATGATCATAATTATCAATAATTATCAATCACCAGTCCAAATATGCGTTTATCAAACATTTTCCTTTTGGTTCCTGCTCTTAATAAACATGACATTTAAGAGAAATCACAAGTTGTCCCGGTCTACCAAAACTAGACTAAGACAAGTCTATTTTTGGCTTGACTAGTCCATGTGTGTAGTCCCACATATTATGATTGATGAATGTGAATTGTGAACTCACCATAACTTCGAGCTCGGTAGTTCCTTCTGCAGAAAGGAATAACACTGCGAATCATTTTCTGTTGAAGCTGAAGCATCTTCTGTTCAAAGTTGAACTGATTTTCGTCCACAAATGTTCTGCTCTCCTTGGCGGTACCCTTCTTTATCTTCTGTCACGAAAGATTTCGAAGTCTGGAAGTGGATGCTCGCGCCACTCAATCGTCGTAATTTTACACAGTAAGCACGGCCGTGCAAAATTTCACGTGTGCGCGCGCGTACGTACATCGCGTGGCGTGGGCATATGGGTGGTTGTAGACAGAAAAATCCTTCTCGTTCTGGCCGGAGGGGTCCTTTACAAAATTATGCCGTCATATTACGGGCTCGGCCGGAGAGCGCGCGGTGGGCGAGGAAAAAAAAATCGTCAAAGAACCCTCGAAACTTTGGCTGACTTTTCGGACTAGGGTGTTTGGAGCATTTTGAGGTAATGGGGGAGGCCTGGCCCTGGGGTGCAAAATACAGGCTACATTTTCATCGATGGGTGCAGCAACGGTACTGGTATCATACGAGTCTTTTCAGACACTCCTTATTTACCATAATGATAATAATTCCCCAATATTTGAGGTGTGGGTGGGTCGCCTGTATTATTATCCAAATGGGTTCACTGTATATGAAAATTGATACATCCTGAAGTATTAATGCCAAAAAAACATGTAGCGTAATAATATTTTCCTTGTTTTTTTTTTGTTTTTTTAGTCTAAAGTGTGTACAATTATGTTGTTTTCTTATATTTGTAATTTTTAAATACGGTATTTAATATCTTGTACTTTGATGTATTGTTTTTATTTAAGGGACCGTCTGAAATACAGTCGTTGGCTGTGGAACGGTTCTCTTCCCTGGTGAAATAAAATGATTAATACACTCTAGAGAGTGCTAAACTGCCCAAATCCAAAATCTTCCGGGGGCTGCGGTGATCAGTCCAAACACGCCACGGGCCGAGGGATTTTATCGGGTGTGTTACTTATATCTTGATAATTTGTTTGCATTACACTTACTACTTAGCGAATTTCAGTGCATGTAATTATGAACAAAATTGATATAAAATTAAACCTACTGAAAATGAGTCACTGTGGGAATCATATCCTTATTTGGGGATAACATTTTATTTCAAAATGTTTAGATCAATTTCAGTATTATAAACATGCACAATGCCTTCATTGCACTGAATATATCCAATGAGATTCACGTATATATACGACCCCCCCCCCCCCCCCCCCCCCCCACCAAGTGATATTTGAGATTTCAATCATATATTATACCAATATCATTGAAAGACTTTTCTGAATTATTTGTAATATTGTCATAGAATAATGACAAAATTAATGTTTACCTCCCGT
This sequence comes from Echinarachnius parma, assembly GCA_037951105.1. Lineage (NCBI taxonomy): Eukaryota > Metazoa > Echinodermata > Echinoidea > Clypeasteroida > Echinarachniidae > Echinarachnius > Echinarachnius parma. The sequence goes on along the minus strand of JBAMJV010005124.1, from coordinate 99,737 downwards.
TTACCTATAGTGCGCGGGAAACTGAAGGGTGAACATTAAATTCGGATTGTGTACTAAATGTATATGAACGATCAATGTATCCGAGTAGTTTTGACTAACAATCCAACAAAGATTCGGAACTCATATCAGTTCTCCATTATTAGGGAGACTTTTGAAAAATCATAACCCATTTCATTATTCAATTACCATAAGCCTAACAAAAGTTTACCGGAGAATTAAAAAACGTCCAAGAGATAATTCGGTGGGTTGAATTTGAAATTAAAGGGATCTAGTAACTTTGTTGACATGTGCAAAAAGTGAGGAATGATTGATCAATTCTGTATTTTTGTGATCCGATTCAATCGTAGACATGTTTTTTAACGAAAGAGAAATTCGAAGAACAACACCCGTTTCATGCTTTTATTGGTTATTAAACGAATACAACAATAGAGAACCGCTATGATAGAGTTTTAAGTAAGTGTTGTGATGGTTTCAGACAATGTTAATAGATCCCTTTAATATATCATTACTCTATCATCTCTATGTATCCTAGCCGAGTATTTTCGGGACCATGCAGTCTTGAATGGGTTAGGTATATTTCTAAAATGAACCAGATAATATCTTCCGAATAATGTGCAACTTAGTGGCATCATGATTTTTTTTTGTGTGTTCGCAATGCGGATTTACGACTTATTTTTAAGCAAAAGACTGAACCGGCCATCAAATGAAAATACATCTTCAAAAGCGGGGATCTGGTATATGTTGACATGTGCAAACAAGTGATGAATGGTTGATGAATAAATATTGTTTGTGATTTGATATATCCACTGAGTAATGAGTGAGAATTACAAATTATATATGGCAGAATACGTATACTGAGAGGAAATGAAAACTGATATTCGAGAACTATCATTTCCCTTAAGCCGCTGTGAGTGTGAGCCACTGATTGGCCGATGAGGATGTCATTTATGGTGCTTTAAAGGGATAGTTGAGTATTGGTCAAACTTAACTTTAGTAACCAAAACCTGCACCATTACGGTACAAACTAATAGTTATAACTCCACCATATTCGAAAAGTATACACAATTACAAACGACAGAGTAAAACCCCTGTTATCATTCAAAAAGAGCCGTTACGACTCGAGAGTCAAATTAACTCTAGAGAACGCTAGCACGAAGCGCTAGCGTTCTAGGTCCTCCTTTTCCGGGACTGAAAATGAATATTGTTTGTGCACGCTAATTGTGCTTAAAATTATACATATGATACGGTACTTACCACCGATTCATTCTCCAATATGTGATCCAACTATCGGTTGGATTAAAATTATGATTTTTCCCTCCATTCCGCTAAAAATCAGTGATTTATGCGCCTCCTCGACTTCTCTCCGTGTGTTAGCGCGACTCCGAACAGATTTTGAACGAAAGATGATCGCGATGGCCGCCGATGCGAACGGCGAACGGCGCTTGCGATACGTGTATACGGTTAGAAGGACCTAAATCTGATAGCCGGACGTCAATCACTTTTATATCATATTTTGAAAGCAAATTTCACAACAATGAGAGCATTTGAATGGGAATTATTGTTATTTCCCATGTTTTTGTTATATGATCTTTCACATGGAATTGAAATCAACCAAATAAGTTACAATTCATTTTTTTTTTTGGGGGGGGGGGGGGGCACTTCGGAAAATACCAATACTCAACGCTCCCTTTGAGTTTGATGTACATGTATGTCTCGCCTTATTGGTTATTGTTCACAATAGCACGTTATATAAAAAAATATATATTAAAAAAACTCCTTCCAGTATATACTAACACAGTTATAACTTTCCAGTGGATTGAACATTCGAACGTAAATATATTCTTTTAACGGAAGTCAAATTCGAAAAAAAACTTACACCAGATTCATGCTTCTATACGAATACAACAGGATTTGAGGGAACCACTAGAATTGTAAATTGGTTTTGTGGATTGCAGTGCTCAGTGGGTATTTAAAAGCCTCGTGCACATGCAATGGAACAATAGAATCACGACATAGTTGAAGGGGTTTGTGTTATGTTTGTTCTCTTTTCCCAAATAACAATGGATACAATTCCACAGAGATCAAGTTTCGATTCGCAAAATAGCGTGCACCTTGTCATATACAGGGTGGCCCCCCAAAAAATGGAACGGCCGGGGCACTTCCCAAAACAAAATAATCAAATGATTATGTCCATCGGATAGGGTGTCTTTTCCAATGAAAAACGATACCAAGAACAGTCAATTCGATCGTGTAGTTTTTGTTTTAGGCCGCTGTAAGTGGCACCATGTCTGGTTCCCTTTTTTTTTCTTCAATTTTTACCAAGTCGGTGCTAGATAGATCGCACTTACTGCCTGCCATAGCATTAAAGAACGAGCAATACGCGCGGCATTGTTATGCATTCAGCTGTGTCCCGAGATAATGGGCATAGTTGTCCAATGCTATGAGGGGCATGAAGTGCGATTTATCCGGCAGTGACTCGGTAAAAAATGACAAAAATGGGAACCTGACATGGTGTCACTCACAGCACCCTATACAACAAAAACTACTCGTCCAAAATTAATGTTCTTGGTATCGTTTATCATTGGAAAGGACACTCTATCGGATGGACATAATCGTTTTGTTACTATACTTTGGGAAGTGCCCCGTTCCGTTTATTGGGGGGCCACCCTGTATAAATTTATATTCTATAGAATGTAAACTGCAATTGCATTTACACATTTACATACCGGAAATAGGAGAACATAATTCCGTGGTAGTGGTTGCGTGATAGTGTTTTGCTCCTGATTCATGTTTTCAAGTGCTACGTTAGTTATTCCTTCTGTTAAACAATGCATCTTGGCATTTGCAGTGTTATGAATGACAGGGTAAGTATAAAAGTTTGACAGTTTGTATTTTAAAGATGCATTTTTACAATGCAAATTGTGTTTTTGTGAAGATATATATATATTTTGGCGTTCATACATGTATTATAATACTCTATATGCATAATGTATTTCATGATTTTTTTTTTATTTATTGATTTTTTTTTGTAGATAGGCCCTAATTATATTTATCTATTTTCAGTGAGCTATTACCTAAAATCTAAATGCTCACAATTTTGATGATGATGACTTTGATAACGTGATCGGGCATGTGTCTCAGTGATTACTAGGGCGACCGTCTCGTGCAAGGGAAGTTGAGGGTTCGAAACCCGGCCGTGTCATACCAAAGACCATTACATACATGATACCCCCAACAAAATATACTGCGCTTTATTCTATAGCCATGCAGGCGCTCGGTATACATATTATCTAGAGCGGAGTAGAGTAATAAAGTGTGGCCCAACAAAAAACGGAACGGGGCACTTCCCACAGTATAGTATCAAAATGATTATGTCCTTCGGATAGGTTGTCTTTTCCAATGAAAAACGATACCAAGGACACTTATTTTGGTCGTGTAGTTTTTGTTTTAGGGCGCTCTGAGTGACCCCATGTGCGGTTCCCATTTTGGTCAATTTTTACCAAATCAGGGCCTGATAAATCGCACTTACTGCCCGTCATAGCATCGAACAATGTTAGAGTGCATTCAGCTGTGTGCCGAGAGAATGGGCATGGTTGTTCGACGCTATGACGGACAGGGAATGTGATTTATCAAGCACTGACTTGGTAAAAATTGACAAAAATGGGAACCTGACATGGTGTCAATCAGAGCGCCCTAAAACAAAAACTACACGACCAAAATTACTGATCCTGGTATCGTTTTTTATTGGAAAGGACACCCTATCCGATGGACATAATCATGTAGTTACTATATTTTGGGAAGTGCCCCGCTCCGTTTTTGTTTTGTTTTGTTTGTTTTTTTTTGTTTTTTTTGGGGGGGGCACCTTGTATTACATTGATGTTATGCAGGGCCCGTAAGAAGAACAGTGTTCGGCACTGAAGTGCAACGGCTTCCCTTGTAAAATAATTTAGTTTTAATTAGTATTATTTTAACGCCAATGCCCCAAGCTAGGATCAGTTGTTTACGTTTAATTGGGTCATTTAGCTCTCTGTCCAGCTCGGGGTAGGGGTTAGTTAATTTATGGGGGAGTCACACACGCCTGCGATTTACCTGCCATTAGCTGCGAATAAACAATACATGCATTATGGACGAAAAGTAACTGAAGGCTTACATGAAAAGTTACAAGCGGAGTATCTTACTAGTTCTTAATAGAGGTACATTGTGAAGTTTGTAAGAGGGTATTTTTGGCACCAGAAGTGGTTTATATATGACCTTCTAGAAACACATGTTGGGTGGACAACCTTGTGGTCTATCTGCTGGAAGTCCACTTCAAGCGTAAACTATAAAAAAAACGTCTACACCAAACCACTCACTGCAGTCATCTCTGCCAAGTTGAAGTCCCGCGGGGGGGGGGGGGGGGGGGGCTCTCGAATTGTTTTTTGACGGGGGTGTGCCGCACGGAAATCTGAAATAGGGGTCTTAAGAGCTGACTACAAGCACAAAATATAGGGTCTTTGGAGCTACAAAAACCCTGAAACGGGAGTTAAGGGGTCTAAGGATCAGAATAAAACTACAAAATACGGGCAAAATACATGACTTGGAGCTACCAAAGACCTGCGGAAACCCTCAAATGGTGGTCAAGGAGCTGACTATAGAAGATCGGATCTCGAGAGCGACAATCGGGTGCGATAAAGCGGCACATACCCGTCTTACAGTATACATGAGTCCCCCCCCCCCCCCCCGGGGGGGGGGGGGGGGTTGAAGTATTTGCTGCACCTCCATTCATCAGTTTATCAAGCCCACATCATGATCTGAGTCGTGTCATCGGGGATAAAGAGCTGTAGTTGAGGTCATGGCAGCGATGAAAACCAAACCGTTTACAGCAACAGCGCATTCCTTCAGGAACAAAGCAAATGAGCATGATTGTGTTCTGCTCAAATAAAACCTTACCAGCGTGAAAAGTGAGTGTTTAAAGACACTAACAGGGTCCTTCTCTGTTCAAGAATCCGGCATTATGAGAAGTTGTAGGAAGGCTAGCCTCGTGAAGTTCTTACAAGAGGAAACCAAAGTGCCAAACCAAATCTTTCTGAATTGCCTTAGGATAACAGAATGAACAGCAAAGGGTAGTTGCTGCAACATGTGCTGTATTGCACTGGTCCTTTTACAAAGGCAAACCATTTTGAGCAATTGCCAATTGTTACATAAATATTTTGCCGACTTCAGTAGCATGGAACCGCCTTTTTAAAACAGGATCAGTAATTCTGGCACCCTTTGACACATCCACATGATATCATCTTTCCCAGGCTTGCTGGGTAGTTGACACTAGAACTGCTTTTTCCGTCATTCAGGTACTATCCACCTATGTACATGTTGGAGTGTTTGGCTTGTCAACGATGAGCAGCTCGTTTGAGACGAAGGAGAAAAGCGTCCTCTTTAGTAGGAAGTTTCTTCAAGAGAGTTGACTCATTGTTCAAGAACTTTTAAGCTCTCGATCAGTTTTCCCCGATTGTAATCTTCAAACTGGTCGGCTTTGGTGGTGTACACATTCATGATGGTGTCCGAGTGATAATGTCATCTGTTAATGCATCGGCAGGTGTTTTTTTTTACCAGCAATGTCCGTATGTTCATATTCTGGGCTGTCCTCGAGCCACAGCTCTGAGATATCAGTAAAACGTCTTGAACCATGATATATGCATATTATATACTTATGATGTCAGTGTCATTGGCATGAATAACTACTCTGTCGACTCTGTTAACTACTCTGTTGTAGAATGTGTAAAGTAAGAAGGCCTCTTCTTTGAATCCAGCACCAATGTACAGATGGCTTGACCAAGCGAAGGTTTAAGCTGTCCATAATCACACCACCTTTCACAAGAGAAGCTCAAAAAGTTTGTTTTGATAGCTTGATACACATAAAAGCTCCTGTGGATCAGGATGTGCGCATTTCCTTCTGACTTCACAGACTTTGGCTAATTTGGATAGGGCATACCTCTGCTCCTGTTCAGAAGACTTCAGACTGGCTTACTGTATCTGTAACTACAAAAGTGTATAATATCATAACCGAAAGAAAATACTTTCAGCAACATATTTTTGCGCGATTCAGTAACCGCTTGAACTACAACCTCTTTATCCCTGATTACACGATTCTGACCAGATGTATAGTGTGGGCAGGATGAATTGAGATGCAGCATAGACTTCACCTCTGTAGAAGTGGCTGCATTTAGTGTTTTATAAATGCTTTTCAAGTTCCGCTTCATGTGGACTTCCAGCAGCTAGTCCGTGAAGTTGTCCAATAAGGTTGTGTTTCTAAGGTCCTATGAGACATTTTGTATGAGGCCAGCCTTTAACTTGTGCCAATTATGTTCATGTCTGTAATACCTCCTTTGCAAGTTTCACGATGTATCTCCTTTGGACCTAGAATGAGACTCGCACTAAAACGTGTCATGATAAGCCTACAGACACACTTCGCCCAAACTTGGTGGGTAGACCTCAATTATAATGATTTGTTAGTACATTGGTAAAGTGTTGGTCTTTTAAACACCCCTTTCCCTCCTCCCCTGTATCTGATTCAAGGGGTAACATAATTGTGATTTGTTTGATACATTTAGTATAATTTGATAGCAATTTAACCAAAACTAAACAAATTATGACATTAACAACTCAATATTCTTATGTATTTCTTTATTTTGTATTGCTTATGTTTTTTTTTTTTTTTTTATCAATTTGCATACTTAATATCATTATATAATACTCTAAATAGTTATCTAATATATTAATTGAATTTTTAAGGATCTAAAGTATTTTTCATTTTGAAGAATTTAGTTGTCTTTTATTCATAAGCGCTATATACGAAATTTCACGTCCGTGTGTGCAGCATCACGTTGGAACGACGTTTGATACAATAACCAAGACAATAGTATGCAATATGCTTGAATTTGGTATCAAACGATGCGCAGGACTCTATGGAAGACCTCTGTGAAAAAGAAGCTGGAATCAGCAGGGCATTGTGGTTTAATTGTGCAAGATGTGTGACTGGGTATTCATGACCCTAATGTTTAAACACACTATTTAGCTGCATAAGGGGTGAATAGGGGTGAATAAACTCATCCTGTGGACTCCCAGTAGCTAGTTCGCGCGGTTGTCCCCCTAGGTTGTGATCCTAGAAGGTCCTAGAAGCCATTTCTAGGACCAACCTTTTACAACAGGCAAAAGCTGATAAACCCCTTTTGCCCCCTGGGTAAATTGTATATTACTGCATCCGTGACGTAATGGATTTTGAAGATCGTTCCATTATACTCGCTGATTATTTATATTTTTTTAAAATCAAATATGGGAAAAGTTAAAGGTTTCAAATTATTTATTTGTATGGAATGGTTTTCTAAAATCATGATTTGAATTATCAAAGTAGTGCATTTCAACAATAAAGTCTTCTTTTAAAATATATGACTACCTATCAAATAAAAAGGTCCTTACACCGAGGGTTAAATAAACCACCTGACCGATGTGTTCACACTGGACTCTTATCCCGAGTCTCTCCAAACGTATCTTTATACTTTCAAATAACTTGTTTTCTATGGCGCTACATAATTATGATGATTATTATTATTAATCATTCTAATCATTCTAATCGAAGCCTGACGATAACCGGGAAAGGTCCTCCACAGGTCCTCCTGAAGCAAACCACCAAAATGTCACACACCAACTCGAGTCTGGACAACCACCAAACTACGAAACTGCGAGTAAGTATGTACCTGAAACTTTATAAATTGTTGTCTTCTATATGTATTTAGTACGTACGGTTAATTTATTTGAATTTACCCTTTTCAGTTTCTGTTACGATTTTTTGAACAATTGAGGTATTGGCTTTTACCAATATTCATGATGCAAATCAAGTCCATGGCCCCGTTGCAGAAATAGATACAATCGATTATACTCATTCTTTCAAATGTTAGATTCTTTTTGCAAAGTTGTGTCTCAATGTAGACCCATTCCCCTAGGGTTGAAGAATAAGAGGCACACACATAGTATGAGTTTTCGGAGGCAAGTATAAGTCCTCATCATGGGCGTCGATCACGGGGGGGGGGGGGGATATATCCCCCAATATTTCAGGTGGGGGACGGTCTGTATTATTATCCTCCCAATATTTCGGGTTCAAAAATTTATAATAACATTAAAATAAAGGAGCATTGCCCCCTCTCATTCATAACGTAAAAATTGATACTATTGTCTTCTTTAAACCACATTTTTGATAGTTCTAAACTGCCCAAATCCAAAATCTTCCGGATTAAGGTTATTTGACCCAGTCCCGTCCCTGTACTCATTGAATAGTTTTATTCAGGACTTCTCTCTATGCACACTTAAATTGAGCTAACTATATAACTAAACTATACAATAGTTAGCTGTATCTCCTATTTACATATAGACAACATCTTTCTTTCTAGATATTACAAATCTCAAAGCTTCCGGGGGCTTCGCCCCCTGGACCCCCAATATGCTTCCCAATGTGCGTATCCCTTGAAGTGATTCTATTCAGGGTTCCATCAGGATGCTTGCAATCTATGTATCTATCAGGCCAATAGTTTATCCATACTAGGACAAAGCCCTCCTCATAACATGATGCTTGCAATATGCACTTAATAATCTTCCAATTTATAAACAGCTTAATCCAAAAGCTTTTGGGGTCCCCTATCCCTCCCCTCCCAGTCATAACAAACACGGGCACGCTGCTGGGTTGTCGCTTCGCTCCCTCGCCAAAGATAGTGAAATGACGTATCATCCCCCAATGGCGAGAAGAAATCGACGCCTATGGTCCTCATGAATCCAATAGTTCGGATCCCGAACTGTGTATGAATGGGGCATTGAAGTTCGCGCACATAACTTTCACAACATCATTTTGACAAGATATATATTGATTTGTATAATGATTATAATACTAGTATATTCAGAATATTCTGTACCTCCACCATCACCTCCACCTCCACCTACACCTCTACCTCCACCTCTACCTCCACCTCCACCTCTACCTCCACCTCTACCTTCACCCCCACCTCCACCTCCACCTCCACCTCCACCTCCACCTCCACCTCCACCTCCACCTCCACCTCCACCTCTACCTCCACCTCCACCTCCACCTCAACTTCCACCTCCACTTATACCTCTACCTCCACCTCTACCTCCACCTCCACTTCCACCTCTATAATACCAGTATATTCAGAATATTCTGTACCTCCACCTTCACCTCCATCTCCACCTACACCTCCACCTCTACCTCCACCTCTACCTTCACCCCCACCTCCACCTCCACCTCCACCTCCACTTCTACCTCCACCTCCACCTCCACCTCAACTTCCACCTCCACCTATACCTCTACCTCCACCTCTACCTCCACCTCCACATCCACCTCCACATCCACCTCCACTTCTACCTCCACCTCCACCTCAACTTCCACCTCCACCTCCACCTCCACCTCTACCTCTACCTCCACCTCCACCTCCACCTCCACCTCCACCTCCACCTCCACCTCCACCTCCACCTCCACCTCTACCTCCACCTCCACCTCTACCTCTACCTCCACCTCCATCTCCACCTCCACCTCTACTTCTACCTCCACCTCCACTTCTACCTCCACCTCCACCTCCACCTCTACCTCCACCTCTACCTCCACCTCCACCTCAACCTCCACCTCCACATCCACCTCTACCTCCACCTCTACCTCCACCTCCACCTCTACCTCCACCTCCATCTCCACCTCCACTTCTACCTCTACCTCTACCTCTACCTCTACCTTCACCCCCACCTCCACCTCCACCTCCACTTCTACCTCCACCTCCACCTCCACCTCCACCTCAACTTCCACCTCCACCTATACCTCTACCTCCACCTCTACCTCCACCTCAGCCTCCACCTCCACCTCCACATCCACCTCCACCTCCACCTCCATATCCACCTCCACCTCCACCTCTACCTCTACCTCTACCTCCACCTCCATCTCCACCTCCACTTCCACCTTCACTTCTACCTCTACCTCCACCTCCACCTCAACTTCCACCTCCACCTCCACCTCTACCTTCACCTCCACCTCCACCTCCACCTCCACCTCTACTTCTACCTCCACCTCCACTTCCACCTCAACTTCCACCTCAACTTCCACATCCACCTCTACCTCTACCTCTACCTCTACCTCTACGCTACCTCTACCACCTCCACCTCAACTTCCACCTCCACCTCTACCTTCACGTCCACCTCCACCTCCACCCCCACCTCCACCTCCACCTCCACCTCCACCCCCACCTCAACGTCCACCTCAACTTCCACCTCTACCTCTACCTCTACCTCTACCTCTACCTCTACCTCTACCTCTACCTCCACCTCCACCTCCACCTCCACCTCCACCTCCACCTGTAACACTACCTCTATCTCTACATCTACCTCCACCTCTACCTCTTCCTCTACCTCTACCTCTACCTCTACCTTCACCTCTTCCTCTACCTCTACCTCTACCTCTACCTCTACCTCTACCTCTACCTCTACCTCTTCCTCTTCCTCTTCCTCCACCTCCACCTCTACCTCCACCTCTAACACTACCTCTATCTCTACCTCTACCTCCACCCCTACCTCTTCCTCTACCTCTACCTCTACCTCCACCTCCACCTCCACCTCTAACTCTACCTCTACCTCTACCTCTTCCTCTTCCTCTTCCTCCACCTCCACCTCCACCTCCACCTCCACCTCTAACACTACCTCTATCTCTACCTCTACCTCCACCCCTACCTCTTCCTCTACCTCTACCTCTACCTCTACCTCCACCTCCACCTCCACCTCTAACTCTACCTCTACCTCTTCCTCTACCTCAACCTCCACCTCCACCTCTACCTCTACCTCTACCTCTACCTCTACCTCTACCTCTACCTCTTCCTCTACCTCTACCTCTACCTCCACCTCCACCTCCACCTCTAACTCTACCTCTACCTCTTCCTCTACCTCAACCTCCACCTCCACCTCTACCTCTACCTCTACCTCTACCTCTACCTCTACCTCTACCTCTACCTCTACCTTTACGCTACCTCTACCACCTCCACCTCAACTTCCACCTCCACCTCTACCTTCACGTCCACCTCCACCTCCACCCCCACCTCCACCTCCACCTCCACCTCAACGTCCACCTCAACTTCCACATCCACCTCTACCTCTACCTCTACCTCTACCTCTACCTCTACCTCTACCTCTACCTCTACCTCCACCTCCACCTCCACCTCCACCTCCACCTCCACCTCTAACACTACCTCTATCTCTACATCTACCTCCACCTCTACCTCTTCCTCTACCTCTACCTCTACCTCTACCTTCACCTCTTCCTCTACCTCTACCTCTACCTCTACCTCTACCTCTACCTCTACCTCTTCCTCTTCCTCTTCCTCCACCTCCACCTCTACCTCCACCTCTAACACTACCTCTATCTCTACCTCTACCTCCACCCCTACCTCTTCCTCTACCTCTACCTCCACCTCCACCTCCACCTCTACCTCTACCTCTACCTCTACCTCTTCCTCTACCTCAACCTCCACCTCCACCTCTACCTCTACCTCTACCTCTACCTCTACCTCTACCTCCACTTCTACCTCTACCTCCACCTCCATCTCGACCTACACCTTTAACACTACCTCTTTCTCTACTTCTACCTCCACCTCTACCTCTTCCTCTACCTCTACCTCCACCTCCACCTCCACCTCTACCTCTACCTCCACCTCCATCTCCACCTCCACCTCTAACACTACCTCTATCTCTACCTCTACCTCCACCTCTACCTCTTCCCCTACCTCTACTTCTACCTCTACCTCTACCTCTACCTCCACCTCCACCTCCACCTCCACTTCCACCTCTACCTCTACCTCTACCTCTACCTCCACCTCCACCTCCACCTCCACCTCCGCCTCTACCTCTACTTCTAGGCCTTCTTTTGAAATGATATAGATATTCTCCTGTATTTGTTTTTTGTTTGTTTACCTTCCGTCCAGGCATTAATGTAGATGCACCTCCTTCGTACCAGTCAATCTACGGAAAGGTGAAAGATGCCAGGGAACAGAGCGACAATTCTGTGGGCTTCGTCAGCTTCGTTTGCTGCCTTCTTCTCAATACAGGTTCGTGGTTGCTACCATCAGTGCCGTAGCGGGGGGGGGGGGGGGGGGGGGATGGCGCCTGGGGCACTGGGGAACGCACCCCACCCCAATAACTTAAAATAAAAAAAACAATAACAAACACGAGGGGGAATTCTGTTCAAAATGAAAAACTTTATTCCGAAAGGCGCTGAATGTGATTTTTCAACTTTGGAGAAAAACTGGTTTCGTCCAACTTTGTATACAGCGAAAATGGATTTAGCGTATTTTAGAACTAAGCTCGTAAAAAAAGAAATATATATAGTTTGCTCCAAATAGTGTCTGTGACCCCGACAGTCCTGCCACGCTACACCACAGTCGGGATTAGTAAACAACCAAAAAATGTTTATTTGTGTTTGATTGTTATATTAGATTTATTTGTTTAATGGAGACATTATCAGACCATTTTCACTTTACCACGCATGGTCTTTTTTGCAGTTAAAGCATACAATTGTAATAGCAGTATAAACTTTATTTGATGAAATTCGGTTCAGAAACGGCTGAAATATCAATAAATATATCCGACCGTAATAAATCTGCGGCGCAGATTTATTCGATGTATTTTTTTAAAAAATTAAAATTGCTTTCACTTTTTTCAAAAATGTTCTAATGGGGTTTTTAAATAGTTGTTGATGATCTCTTTATTTAATCATTATTTCAACAAAACATCACATGCATAATTGTGTATGAAAAATGGTTGAAACCGATGCTTTTTTAGAGATCGCCCTCTTGTGTTTTAAAGGCTCTTTTTGAATGATAACGGGCTTTTTACTTAGTCGTTGTAATTTTCTATACCTTTGGAGCATGGCGGAGTTATAACTATTAGTTTGTAATGTTATTGTGCAGGTTTGGTTACTGAAGCTCAGCCTTACCCAAACTGTACTACCCCTTTAATATCTAATTGCCCTATTCGAACGCTGTACCCTAAAGTATACACGTGAAAATTGTTGTCAAGTCGAGTCGGTTGCCCGTTGGTTGGTTGCCATGAAAATGTGCTTACTCGTCTTATCTCATATCAATGTAAAGGGGAGAATATATACAAGCTTTCCAATGATACCAAATTGATGAACGTTCATAAAGTAATAGGAAAGATATGAACACTCAAATTTGAATTGCGGAACTTTTTGTGAAGAGTTTATATACAGAGTGTTTCCAAAAAAAGCGGAACCCAGCTTCCACCAGCAATAATTCATCAAATAAGCATAATTATGTGTATCGCAATTTTTCATCACAAATATAATTTATTACTCTTTCATATGATACCATATGTTTAATGATTCAGCTTGTGGTTATTGAACTGCAAAAGTTTTGAATATGCAATGATAAAACTGCTTTGCGCACGAGATTTAGATCTACTGATCAACAATGTAATCAAATAATTGTAATTCATTGAAATTTGTCCTTTTGTTCTTTTGTCTTGTAATCATATTGTTCCAATCGCTGTTAAACTGTACAAACATAGAAATGGAGATTCTTAAAGACTATGCAGCTGTCAAATGAACAGCGTGTGTAGTCCAGGAGCCAACACCCACCACAGATTTAGTTTGTCACTTTAGGGTGTCTGGGGGTGTCTCTGGAACGATTCTAGCCCTGATCTACAGTTGATTTCTGGTAGCAACACTATTACTTTAAAGGGATAGTTGAGTTTTGGTAGAGAGGGCGCTAGACTACTTATTTTTTGTGAGGTAATGAAAAACTGAGTGTAAAATTTGAAAGAGCATAATATTTAAATAATAAAATCATCTTTGTTTGATCAAAATCGGTTCAGAGACGGATGAAATATCCATAAATATAACAATTTGTAATAAACCTGGGGCCCCAGGTTTATTAGAGAATTTTGAACCAGCCGTTAAAAATTCAAAAAAATGCTTCCTCTTTTCAAAAAGTTACAAAATACGTATTTAAATAGTTGTTGGTTATTTATCTATCTAATCACTATTTCAGCAAAGCATCACATGCACAATATTTTATTCAAAATGGTTGAAACCGATGAGTGTTTAGAGAGCGCCCTTTTACGTTTTAACGGCTCTTTTTTAATGATAATATGATCTTTACTACGTCATTTGTAATTATGTGTTCCTTTCTAGTTATAACTATTAGTTTGTAATGTAATGATGCAGGTTTTGGTTACTTAAATTCAGTTTCACCAAAACTGTACTCTCCTTACCAGAACTCAACTATCCCTTTAATCAATCAATTATCAATTAATTATGTAAATTTATGCAAGAAAATCCCCTTCTTGTCTGTAAATCAATAAAAAATATGGCTCAGAATATACCAATTTTGTGCATGAATATTTTGTATGACTCAAATAACAGGTTTGCAAGATTAAAAATTGCGACAGCCAACTTTTCCTTATGTATTTCTGTGTTTTTGGATTTCTTATGTATTTCTATGTTTTTCGACTTTTGTTTGTTATTGTTTTTTTTCAATGGAATAAATCATTGACCACTATCCAACAATTTTCATCCCAAAATGTAATAATTGCAGTGGTTAGAATGAAAAATAATACAGGTTTTGTGTATTCTAGGGAAAAAAAGCCATTTCCATACGATTTGTACACAAATCACAAAATTGAGCAATTATCTCTAACACCATTGGCTATACCACTTTTGGTATGTCAGTAACTAATTTTTCTTTTAAATATTATAAAATGGACAAAATAGTGTAATACTTCGAAAGATTTGATCAAACAGTGCTTGGTCTTATAATTTTTTCCAAGGCTGTATATGATTACGATATAATAATTGTAATCAGCCTTTTGATACGCTTAACATTCTGACCCTGTTCTTTTTACACTCACAGTGTTCATGACTATCTTTATGGCTATCCTCCTCGCCATACCGATCACCATGATAGTCATTGGTAAGTGCTGCTTAAACCAAACATAGTCATACAAAACATCTGAGGCTTGATTACTCGCGTAGACTATTAAAAACGAAGTTATGTAAAATGTGATTTGTGATATGAATACAAATTCATTATTAGAATATCTAATTTTGTTAATACAGTCAAATCTGTCTATAGCGACTACTCAAGGGACCGGCAAAAAGTGGTCGCCATAGACAGGTGGTCGCATTAGACAGGTTGCTGGCCATTTTGAATTTCCGGTCGCATATTGTGCCTATATGCACATGTGTAATTAATTGGCATCTGTACACGCACGTGTCCATAATTTCATTTAGTATTTGTTGCATGCATAATCACAACAAAAATTTAGATTATCATATTTACATCATATTGCAAATTATGTTAAATATTTGAACAATGTATGATCCTTTTAAGTGAAATCAAAATTGCAAAATGTGTCAACATGTCATTTATTATTTTACATGCGAGAATCAGATATTTTATACCCTAATGCCTAAGTATTTTTCTATAGAATTCTAAAGTCAACATGCATTATTTGGTCGTAACAAGCTCACGGATTATCATTGAAAGAGTGTGAGAAACACACGGCCTCGGCGATTGAAATATTTGTTAGATGTCAAATTCTGTTGTGATGATGAGTGAAGTGCTTTTGTTCGACGCATTTCTGTATCAGCATCATGTACTGAAGGGTACGAATACTCTTTGTTTGTGTGTCTAAAGCACTCGGTGTCGGTATAATTAAGCGTCTGTCTGAAGTTCATTGTCATTTTGAAAGTTTGTTTTATTCAGTGACATGCTCGGTATTGGAGCCCTGAGCGACCAAAGGCGACCAAGTTGATGCCTTGGTCGCTCAATCACTAATTTTTTTGTCGCTATACACAGATTTATCTGTGTGTCGGGACCCAATTGGGGTGGTCGCTTAACACATGCATTTTCAGGGGGAATAGAGAGCGGTCGTTATGAGCAGGTGGTTGCTATAGACAGATGGTCGCATTAGCAGATTTGGCTGTATTATAAGTCATGTCAGAAAATAATCGACTCTACATAGAGTTCCTTGTATAAATCTAACTTTATATACTGTACCACTCTAAATTTGTGTAATGTATAAATTAACGATTTCAAATGTGATAAATACATACTTGTCACCATATAACAAATCTTACCGAGTTCATCATCGTTTATATATCATATATAATCACACCACTCTCATATCCCTTTAACGATATGATTTGGGGGTCCACCCACCCCTGCATATACATATAGGTGTAATATACAAGGACAACTGCCCCGTGCAGTATCTGATCCCCATCTACCTTATCACCACGGGGGTCGTCTGCATTGTCAAGACCCTGGTCGACCTCAATGTGCGAAGGCAGCGATCAAAACTGCCACAGGAAGAGCAGGAGGAGTTCGAACCAGGCAGCGTGGAGAATGCGATCAGCAATGTCCTCAGCCTCTTCCTCTTCGTCTTCTTCATCTGCGGTGAGTTTGGGCCGGTGTGGAAGGGATAGTTATCCAGCTAGTTTCCGGGTTGCTTTTACACGTATCACACGCATAACGGAGCGATTAAATCTCCATAGTTTGATTTAATTTGCTCTGGACACTTTCACTTTCACTCTGGACACTGTCACATAGTCCGTAAAATCCCAGACAGAAAATCTCGTTCTGAAGACCCAGGTCGAAATTCCCATAGAACCGAAACCCATATGAAACCCATAGAAACCCAAAGGTCTATTGAATCAATAGGTTTCTACAGGTTTCAATAGGACAAGTGGAACATGGGTTTCTATGGGTTTCTAAGGAATTCCTATGGGTTTTGATTCTATGTGAATTTAGACCTGGGAAATGTCTATGGGTCCCATAGAAACCCATATAAACCCATAGGAAACTCAAAGGATTGTCTTATCGACAAGTTGCCTTACCGGCGGAAGTCAATTTGTTTTTGTTAATGGTTGTAAGTCATCCTTAAAGCCCGTTGTTTGTGGAGTCCCACGAGGCAGTCTACTTGGGCCTCTTTTGTTTGTGATATATATTAATGATTTTTTTATCTCATCTAAAGAATTATCATTTATATTTTTTCTCATTCGGATCCGCAGACACTATTGTCTATTGTAAATAATGAATTTAAAATGTTCATGATTGGATTAGAGCAAATAAATTGTACTTGAATATAGAAACAAATATATGTTATTTAGTAAAAACATTAATGGACCTACATGGGGATCTTATATTTAATGGAAATGTTCTAAAAAGGGTTTAGTAAAATGTCTCGGTCTCTTTATTGATGATAAGTTAACTTGGAAAGACCATATATATTATATAAGAAAATTGATTTCACTTAGATACTCTTTTCCACCATCAAGTTTGCAATTATTATATTCTACATTAATTTTACCTTACTTAAATTATGGTATTCCTGTTGGGGGAATGCTGCTGCATGCCATCTTGAGAAGGTTTTGTTGTTACAAAAGAAGGCAGTAAGAATAATAGAAAATGCAGATTTCCTTGCTCATACAAATGTGATTTTCATGGAAAATGTATTTTAAAGATATCTGCCTTATATACATATAATCTTCGTCAGTTTATGTACAGTGTTAATAATGATGAAACCCCTATTTTTGAAAATGTTTAATAAAAATAACAGGATTCATAGCCACTCTACAAGACAAGCATTACTATTTCATTTACCATTGTTTAGATCTCTGTTTGCACAAAGAACTTTTTTGTTTACTGGCCCCAAAAGTTGGAATTCACTGGAAAAATCTTTGAGGGAAAGTGCCACTTTTAGTGCATTTAAAGCTAAGTTAAAGAAATATTTGATAAATCAGTACAAATAAAATTAATACGCTATCTGGTTGTTGCTTATCGTATGTTGTTGTTTGTGTTGATTAAGCGACACTGATATTTATATACTTATAGACTTATACACATTATGTACCATTGGATTATATTTGTACATATTTGTCATACTTGAATTGGTTATAATGATAATGACATACATGTATTAAGTATTCCCTAAAAGATGACATTGTTCTTCTGACTTGCCCTTCTTCAATTCCTCTTCATCTCTTTCCCTATTCTCGCGCCTTTTGTTTCTATATAATGTGTTTTTTAATTTTTTATATAGATTTTTCATCGTTGATTTGATATTGCTTATTCATGCGAAAGTATGACATGTTACAAATAAGCAATACAGTATATAAATATATGTAATTAAAAAAGCATGTCATATTCATTACACATTTGTTATATCATTTTAATCGTAGTATTGCGTAACCATTTCAGGGGCCTTTCAAATCACACGCCTTGCTTCCAAGATTGGCTCCTCCACATTTTTGGAGAAATTTATTTCATAATCAGTGTGCATTTCTATGTTATTAATTGCTACTTTTATCAGCATATGTATCATTTTTGGTTAAACAACCATTTTGTTACAGCTATTGTTTGAAATATTGATCCCATTATTTTGTTTATTGTTTGTTTTGTAAATGTGGAAATAAAATACGAAATAGATATGGAAATTTCGACTTGGTTATCTATATATCTATTTACCTATCTCTCTATCTATCTATCAGGCCATAGATCATCCAAACATTTCCATGCTCTTCTGTCTCTAGCTATTCTGGGCTATGTATAATATTAGTTCATCTCTCCATATTTTTATTCTGCCTTCCTCTTATTCTGTTTCCCATCATTGGTTGCCATTCTGTTAAAAGGGGAGTTGTGACATAATTTTGTAAACCTGAAGTCAAAACTGAGAACAATTAGTTGCCTGGCATTTGCGTTGTTCAGAAAGGCATTATATTATTATAATCATTATTGGCAGTAGAAAAATATAGAAATTATATTCGGCACTGCGTTGTTGCCGAAGAAGATGCGGTAGACATTATAATGAAGGGTTTATTGATCACATCATTCCGCAGTCATGAACAATCGCCGAAATTCATTAATTTGAAACACAATCAGACCCTCTCCCCACTACAAGTGAAAGCATTATTTTCCTCATCAAACATTGATATTCAGACATCAAATCGCGCAATTAGTATTTTCGCGTATAAGCATCAATCAACCCTGGGCTTGAATTACTGCAAATTACACAGTCACTGTGTAATTTGCAGTAATTCAAGCCCAGGGTTGATTGAAGACTTTTTTTCTTTTATAAATTAATTTTGTTATCACTCATTAAATTATTTATTCTCTTTATTTATTAAAATATAATATACCCAGGTAGAAATTCCCATAAAACCAAAACCCATAGGAAAGCCATTTAAAAACCCATAGGCCTATTGGTTTATATGGGTTCCTAAGGGATTCCTATGGGTTTCCTATGGGTTTTTATTCTATGGGAATTTCGACCTGGGAAATGTCTATGGGTCCCATACAAACCCATAGAAACCCATAGGAAACCCATATGAAACCCATGGGATTGTCCTATGGGTTTCTATGGGAATTTCGTCTTGGGGAGGGTCCTTTAATATAATGACGTCATACTATCCCCACCATCGCGAGATGGACATCTTAGTTGTTCGTACTGTGACGGAGCGAACCGTCTAGACACTAGTCGCTTATGACATTATATTTGGGCCACTCAGTAAATTCAGTGTGGCCTTTTTTGTCATTACAAATCACAATTTCATCGTGGAAGGTACTAAAACATAAGTTGATAATAATGCGCTTATATGGTACTCTGTAATATCATTTAGCAGCCAAATTAGCCAAATCAATTAAAATTAAATTAATTCAAAAGTTTTATATTGATTCATGTAATTATGATTGATCTTGAATCCGTCTAATGTATCAATGATTTGTGTTACAAAACATAACTGTGTATTACAGGTAACGTGTGGATCTACCGGATCTATGCGCCGACCGATATCGAGTGCCATCCAGTGTTGTACTACTTCGCCTTCTGGGTGACCACTGCGGCGTACATCCTCACCTTGGCAATCTGCTGCTGCGGATGCTGTATCCTCATGTCAGCTTAATAGGCTCTTTATATGCTCGAGTGTAGTCATATGTGGCGTAGCTGTGTGTGTGGGGGGGGGGGGGGGGGGGTGGGGGCGGAACGGGGGCTGACGTATGTGGCCCCTCCCCGAATTTGTTTGCAGAAACAGAAAGAAAAAACATAAGGGGATAAACAAAATATATATATGTGGCTTTACTGTAATATACCACACCAGTCATCAACACAGTGGTACTGATGATTGGTGGGATATTTTGCAGTTGTTCCTAATCTGTAAAAAAAAAAAATAATAATAATAACAATAATAATAATAGTAATACAAATAATAATAAAGAAATACGTGAAGAGTGCTCCACTCATGTTCGCCCGCCCCCACTCCAATCAGCCCGACCACGCGGTAATCCCCCACTTGGTCTAAACCCGCTTCGTCTAATATCCACTTCGTCTAATCCTACATGGTCTAAACCCATTTCGTCTACAACCACTTGGTCCATTACCCGGTTCGTCTAATAACCATTTGGGCTATACCCTTATTGTCTAATATCCACTTGGTCCAAACCCACTTAGTCTAATGCCATTTCGTCTAATCACCAGATTGTCTAATATTAGATTTGTCTATCACTTCGACTATTTACCAGTTCGTCTAATGCCACTACGTCTAATACCCATTTGGGCTACACCCACTTCGGCTATATCCAGATGGGCAGTTCATCACTTGGTCTAATCACCATTTCATCAACTTCCCGTTTGGTCTAATTGACAGTTGGGCTACTCCCACTTGGGCTAATGTCCCACTTGGGCTAATGACCACATGGTCTAATGCCCATTTAGTATAATGACCATTTGGTCTAAAGGTCTAATGTTACGTTGGTGTAAAGTTTGATATAATAATTGTAATCAGTGTCAGTAATAGAGTCCACTAAGTTCAACAGTTCAACAAGGGCCGCGGAAAGGTTTTGATATTCTGCTTTATTATGATTGTCATGAATTAAGTTGATGATATAATGTTATTTTTGTAGAGTGTATAGTATCATTGAATTGCAAAGCGCATTGAGACCATGTATAATGCGCTATATAAGCACCATTATTATTATTATTATTATTATTATTATGTATTGTAATTAATTTTAAGTCCGAATTTCCTATCAAGGGATGCACCAAATTGTACCCTTTTTTTCCCAAGTATAGACCTATACATGAATAATCTTCCCCGTTGGGGGAGGGGGGGGGGGGGGGGGTTAACCCTCTCCCTCTGGTTCTACCCCAGCCTTCGGTCGCTTCGCTGCCTCGGGACTCATCATTGACTGTAGGCTATATCATATATTAGTGCATGTGGCAATGTTTTTTTTTCGTTTAAATATAATTCCTGATCGATGAAATCATTACACACCATCCTAGTTAAAGTTAATATTAAGCCCGAATTTCCTGTCTATTTCAACTGAGCCGATCCGAATGAAAACCAGTCGAATCGGGTCGAGTCGGCTCTGTCTGCAGAGGGCTTAACTCTCAGATCAGAAAAAATATAGATCTTCCCATGTTGATTCATGGCTATATAATACGCGATCAAAACGTTAAGAATTACTGCTATTATTGTAATGTACTCAGAACGCAGTCATGCATGTGTTTTGTATGCGGGTTTCTCTCTATATTCATTTTAATGTTATTACTTCTTGTTCTGTATTATTCTGCTGTATGTGTTTATAATATTACAAACAGTATACACAGTACATTTTGAGTAAACACATTTACCATTAGGTAAGCATGCGTTATAATGTAGCAATCAGCACACTCTAATTCATTTTGAAAATTACTATTTTCATGATTTGTTTTTTCTGAAGTTCATAGTATTGTCCTATATTTTTGATATAATGAAAAAAATTTATATTGCAAATAATTTACTATTTTGTATTTCCTAAACATGTTATTATCATGTTGTGTTTTGTACAGTGAAATACAATGCATGTAATGTATTTAAAAGTTATTGCGCTCATATGTGTGTATACAATATACAGTATATATTATACTTATAGTCAATGTCTTCATATATGTCTTAAGTTCTTTCTATATATACATATACATACATAGAGCTTTAATAAAACAAAAATATATATAATTATCGCAAGTATATAATAGTGTCTTGAAATAGTTATCATTTAGTTGAATATGAATGGTGTATGAACTCAAGACAAACTTTAAAAACATACCTCCATTCATAAATTATTTCCTCTCATATAATAATGTCCACTCATGAAAGCACTGAAGTGTTTATATGGGTCTTAGCACTTCTTGATGTCTCTGTATAATTATAGAGGCAGGAAGTTAAATCTCGCAAAATGGCTCAATGCATTTAATTTACGAGTGCATGACTGTGTTGACCAGTTTTCTGAAAGTTAACTTTCTATTGAATATTGCCACCCTTTCCATTTATCAAAATCATTGAATTTGGTACCATTTTAATGGAAATTATCTCTTCTGTACGATGGCATATTAATCGTAATGATTATGCACATGGGGTGTGTGCAGCGAACCGGAATATGGGGATGGGTCGAGTGTGAAATCAGACAAAAAATGTGGAGTTGACAAAAAAATCAGAGCGTTACATCCTTTTTCAGGCTTTGGGGAGGATTTTTGAGCATTTTAAATCAAACATTCATTATAAAATTTGATATCAACGGAAAGCCCAACAGCTCTTCTGTATGAAATTAAATGTGAAATTTATAATGATTTTGTTAAGGGGCGGCTGCAGGGAGATGAATATGGGGGAGCCTCAAAAGTGACCCATTTCCAAACGCTCTGATTTGGTGTCAGTGTCTTTTATTATTGTTTGGAGGATATAATGCGACTTGAATGAGTTGGCCATGAATGAGAAGAATTCAATTGAAAAAGCATGAATAGTGACTCAGTTGTTTAAATGCATTGAGCCATTTTGCAACATTTCACTTCCTGCCTCCCATCATTCTCTGGGCTATTGCAATCGCCCCAATAGACCGCTTCTGTAATGTATGCAAATAATATGCGTATGGCAAGCTTAACAATAGTAACTAGGTCCGGCAAGCTATATGCCGGAGCTTGCCGGACCTAGTTACTATTGTTAAGCTTGCCAACGGGGAGTCTGACGTCATACGCATATTATTTGCATACATTACAGAAGCGGTCTATTGCATAATCACCACACATAATGCACCGTTTGAAAGGTATATAATGAGGCTTTATTGTGACACCAATTTCGAGTATGCTAATTAAAAATAAGAGAGATATGATCGATCAAACTTGAGTTTCCGAACTGTTTTGAGTGGATTCATTTGTTATGAATTTATCCTACTATTTGATAATCATTATAAATGAAGTATACGTATCAGCTGTTTTGACTAAGCACTGCCAGAGCCGGCTGCCTTGTTGAAGGTACCGTATGAAACGTAAACTGAACGCATCTGAGCGTGAACTAACAAAAGCGGGTTATGTAACCGCACACCGCTGTTGTTGAATAGACCGCTTCTGTAAGTAAAAGTAACCATGTCCGGCAAGCTAGCTTGCCGGACTTAGTTACTATTGTTAAGCTTGCCGACGGAGAGTCTGACATCATACGCATATTATTTGCATACATTACCGAAGCGGTCTATCTGATGATATGTCAGTGGTAGTAACCCACTTTTGTTAGCGCATGCTCAGATGCGCTCAGATGACGTTTCATGCTACACATTTCATGGTACAGTTGGAAAATATGGCAGCCTCCAGTGTGCAGTCAAAACAGATAACAGTAGTTTCAAAAGAGGAAATGTATGACTAGAAATGACGGGAATTATGCACTTATCAGTAACAGTAATAGCGGAAATGTCAGCGTTTGGATCCCCTTTCAGTAACATTGTCCAAATCCTTAAAATCCAATTGAAATTCTAGCGGTTCCGTCATACCTTGCATGTTGTAATCGTGTTAGCTATATAGAAGTTGGGACAGCTTTCGGTTTTTCGAATTTCCCTTTCATTAAAAATCATATTTACGATTGAAGTGTACATAATATATTAAACTATCCACTGGATAGTCGTAACCGTGTACAAAATCAGTGCTATGAGTTAATGAATATCACTTTGCATCTTTGCTAATTTCATAACTTGATATTTTTACACAATACCCGGTGGATGGATCAGATAACAACAATATTCATTATATCAACCATTCATTACTTTTTGCACATGTCAACAAAGCTACTAGATCCCTTTAACATGTTTAATATTGGCATATTTCTCAAACTGAACTAAAATATCTCCCAAATTATGCACGACTCAATGCAATCCTGAATTGTTCATTTGTCCATGATCACGGATTCACGACTTATTTTGAAGCAAGACTGAACCAGCCATCAAGTGGAAATAAATGTCCAAACTATATACATGTAGTAGCTTTGTTTTGAAATTTGCAAAAAGAGATGAATAGTTCATCAAATAAATATGTTCGTGATCTGATATGTCCACAGTAATGAGTGAACATTTAAAGTTAAATGGATGTTATAATATGGCCGAGTAATGAGCGAAAATGCAAACTGATATTCGCGCACTCCTTGCGCTGTTTTATGAAACAGTTAGAACTTTACAGTGGATAATTAAAAATCCGAACACTTCAATCGTAAATATATTTTAAACGACAGGGAAATTCGAACAACCCAAACCTAATCCATGCTTCTATTGCTAATATGAATACAGCCAAATGTGAGGGAACCACTACACATGCATGTAGTAGATTTGTAAGTACGTTTTGTGGATTTGGACAATAGGGCGAAAAAATGCCTCAGTGGGTACGATATTGAAAAGCTTCGACTTCGTGCACATTCAATGGAACAAAAGAATCGCATCATAGTTGAACCCCTTCCTGTTATATTTAGGTTTTTTGTCTAATAAAAATGAATACAATTCCACAAAGAACACATTTCGATTCTCAAAATAGACGCACCGTACATATATTCTATATAGAATATAATGAAACTGCATACCACCAAATACGCATTACATTTCGTTAGAATATGAGAACAGAACTATAAGGGGAAATAGTGGTAGTGTTTGCGTATACTATCTACACTCGCGAAAGGGCCGCCTTCGGCGGCCTTTCGCTTTGTGTGAGCGATATAAGGTGTTGAAAGGACGTAGAGTTGACACAATGGTGGATTGGAAAAACAAAACAAAAGAAGTTGGTGAATGTGATCCTAAACAGAATTATAGCACGTGTGCACACAATACATGTACAATAATAAATGTGTAAGAGTTTGATGTTAAAGTGTATTTTGAAGAGGTTGTTTGTCAGTCTATACTAAAAGTAGCGCATTCCCCCCCCCCCCCCCCCAAACAAAAAGGAGTAAAATATTGAAAATATATCATGTATTTGTTTTGCATTTTGGTGTTTTTTTTAAATTCAAATTTGCCTAAAAGAAAAATTATTTAAATGAGCCAATCTGATTGAAGGTGGTAACACTACATTCACACAATTGTAAACAATATACAAAAAATAACTACCCCCTAAAGAACTGCTCATAATTTACGATGTCATCTTACCACAATATTGGTACTTTTGTTATGTACATTTTGTGTGAAAATCAGAGATATTCATCAATGTATTGCTGAATGAACACAGATTAAAGACAAAATGGCCCAATTCAAAAGTCACAAGACATTGTGCGTGCCTGTACAAATTGTTGTGAAACAGCACATGGCTGAATGCATTGATTATTATTTTTGAATGGCACATGTGTTTATAGCTGCGCTCATCTGACTGTGGTAAGTATCAAGGGCGTCGATTTCTTCTCGCCATTGGGGGGGGGGGGGGGGGGGGGGATGATTCGTCATTTTGATCATCTCTGACGAGGGAGCGAAGCGACAACCCAGCAGCGTCCCTGGGTTTTTATGGCTGGGGGGGGGGGGGGGGGTTAGGGGGCCCCAAAGCTTTTGAACTCAGCTGTTTAGAAATTGGAAGATTGTTAAGTGTACATTGCAAGCATTATGTTATGAGCTGGGCTATGTCCAATATGAACTTAATTATCCTGATAGATACATATTTGCAAGCATTTTGATTGAACCCTGAATAGCATCAGTCATGGGATATCCATATTGGGAAGCTTATTGGGGTCCAGGGGGCGGAGCCCCCGGAAGCTTTGTGATTTGTAATATCCATGTATAAATATGTTGTCTATATGTAAATATATGTAACTATTCTTTAGTTAATTGGCTTTTGATTTAGCTGTTTATAGATTGGAAGATTATTGAGTGTACATTGCAAACTCCTGCTATGATGAGGGCACTGTCCAAGTATGGATGAATTTTAGTATTATATTATAATTTGAGTAAGGAAATCCTTTGATGGAACCCTGAATAGAATAAGTCAAGGGATACCCATATTGGAAAGCTTATTGGGGGACTAGGGGGCGAAGCCCCCGGAAGCTTTGGGATTTGTAATATCCAGAAATACAATTACCTATTGAATAGTTAGCTCAATTTTAGTGAGCGAAGCGCAGACGCACAGTGGGCCAGGATTGCCTGAATGTTTGCCAAGAGAGATTAAGTCCTGAATAAAACTATTTAATGAGTACAGGGCTGGGACTGGGTTAAATAACCTTAATAGGGGTTTTAGGGGCGCAGCCCCGGACAATTTTGGATTTGGGTCGTTTTGCATTATCAAAAAGTGGTTTAAAGAAGACTATAGTAACAACTTCCATTCATGAGAGGGGGCAATCCTTCTTAATTATAATGTTATCATATATTTTTGAACCCCAAATATGGGGGGGGGGGATGATAATACAGGCCATCCCCCCACCTGAAATATTGGGGGGATATATCCCCCCCCCCCCATCCCCCCGTGATCGACGCCCCTGGTAAGTACCTTATTCAAAATTAATTGTACAATTGTAAATAGAATTATAATATGAGTATGACATTGTCATTGACAGTGTCAGATGTGTTTAAAAGACTTGAAGACATTATTTTATTGGCTAGCCTCCCTATCCTAGCACCATTATAATTATATGAGCCATATTTCAATTTTGCTAACACTAACAGTGTAAATAGGACCAAAACAAATTATAATAGCGTTTTTATTGTATGCTTAGTCTATGACAACCTGTACAACAAAATGTGTAGAGGTCTGTAGTGTAGCTAGACAGTCAAGATGAAGGTCAAATGTCAATTAACGTGACTGTCTTCATTATTTATAAATTATTTATAGAATTATACCACACAATTTTTTTCCAAATGCCCACTTTGGACTATGACCACTGTTAGTGTTAGCACAATG
>JBAMJV010005124.1:0-67500 GCA_037951105.1 Echinarachnius parma | reverse complement strand
TCTTACCCTTACAGGGGTTATCGCCATACCGATCTTCATGATAGTCATTGGTAAGTGCTCCTTTAAAAAAAAAGAATTACACAAACTCATCATACACACTAAAAAATAATGGTACAAATTTGCACCCTATAGGGTGCAGACCACTGCTACAATAGCAGCCACCTATAGGGTGCAATTTTGCACCCCAAAATGGGGTGCAAAATTGCACCCCTATTTGGGGTGCTAACTTGTACCCCATGGGGTGCGGACTTGCACCCTTAGGGGTGCAAAAGAGTACCCTATAGGGTGCAGACCGCTGCTACAATAGCAGCCACCTATAGGGTGCAATTTTGCACCCCAAAATGGGGTGCAAAATTGCACCCCTATTTGGGGTCCAAACTTGTACCATATGGGGTGCAGACTCGACCCTTACGGGTGCAAAAGAGCACCCTATAGGGTGCATGCTTGCACCTTTATTGGTACAATTTGGGGTGCACAATTGTTCCATGAAGGGTGCATACATACACCCCTTTGGAGGCAAGCAAGCACCTTTAGGGGTCCACATACACTCTCAACATCACATTATAACCAATAAAATCATGAGATCAAACAATTTTTTTTCCATAACAAAATCACATTTTATTGACAATATGACCGGATTCAGTTTCCACTATGCATAGTGGGTAAGAGAAAATAACCACATACGACACTGTTGCTATGTATATTCTGTTTCCCTTCTGCAATATCTAGACAAAAGTAACAAAGTAACATAAAGAAGTAATACAATGTGCATGTAATATACCAAGTTCGGCTGTTGGCAAACATCAACATTTTAATTTGAGGTACAAAAAAGGTGAAATCTATAATTACACCTTTGAATACAGTATGCTTTTCTTGCATGAAGTAAAGGCAAGATAACAAACTTTAACAGCTTTAGTCAGGGAACCAACACCAATTTATTCTTCTAAATGAAGATGACTACTGAAAATGTTTCCACCAAATAATTTGTGGACAGCAAATATATTGTACACAAACTAAATTAATACTACTCTACAGGACATACAAGAATACTAGAATGCACATCAATTGGAACTGATAGTAGTAAAAGAACAGTAATCACTTTTGGGCCCCGTTGCAGAAAGAGATACAATCGATTGTAAGTTACGATTAATTGTAAGTCTGATCACGTGCTCTACATGCGGAAATCTGATTCGTTGAAACTCGACTGACTTACGATCAATTGTAACTTACAATTGATTGTATCTCTTTCTGCAACGGGGCCCCGGAGTTAAATCAGAAAAGATCCCCAAAACATTGGAAATGTCTAAAGAGGTAGTGCAGCTGGTACAAATCAGGTGAGTGCATTTTTATATATAAAATAAAATAAATGTTATGTATACAAGTCATTTCGGCTTAGACAAGAAAACCTCTCTCTGTCACTTTTTACAACAGAAATATAAGATGAGAAATGTATTTATTCTCATGATCAAGATATCTCTTTGAGCTGCATATCATATGTACTTAGCTGCTTTATTATTGCATAAGGATACAAAAATCCTATTTTCTGTCTTGATAAAAATATAAGCACACACAAGAAATACAATACTTTGGTAAATAGCACACTTCAATTATAAAAAAATAAAATGTATTCCTATAGCCCAGGAAAATACACCTGTAATTGTGTATAGAAATAGAGTACATTTGTAATAATTTGGAACCTGACAATCTGACATACATACATGTAGTTAGTCAATTTCACATGTCATGTTTTATTTATTTCATAACTGTTCAGCCCTGATACAATATATAAAGAGGTACATTCAATATATGATATTCTAATAAATAAATCAACTTAAGCTAGCCTCAAGACAGAAATAAACAGTAACCAGTTCATACCCGTGCATTTGACTAGCACAATTACTGTATTCCTGCACAGCCTATGTTTGCTTCTCTTCATTAATATAGACATAGGGCTCCTTGGCTCCAATCAAATAGTTCAACAAGTCACCAGAAATATTATGTCTCTTTCATTAGTCGAATAAAAGGAAAGGACATATTACTTGTGACTTTTTAAACTATTTCACTGGAATGTTTTGAAGTCTTGTGATAAACAATTCACGGTGGTGCATGACAACAACCAATGTCGAAATATATTTCACAGGTGTTGACTGGTGCACTGCTTTTCTTTCTTTTTTAATAGTGTGGCTTAAGTTGATTAATTTAGAAGAATACCGACCAATGGGCCGATTTTGCTTGTTACAATGAGGTTTCACTGTTCTACATGACATTTCACAGACTTTGAATACAGCGATCTGTCGAATATGTAATACAAAAAGGTTCTTTTTAGTATCTATACAAAATAATATTATTTTGGGTGATATACCTTGCTGACCAAATGCTAACAGGAAAAACGAGAAATTAATCTGTGCACAGTCAACACAATACATCTACCTATTTGACTTAAAATGTACTGGAATGGTATAAGTGCATGACATCAAAACTGTATTTATCATTGTGATCTTTGACCGTAAATCCCGGTTAATCTCCAAATCTAATCATTTCATTGGTTCATCAGGATATTGCAATTGCAAAAGCCCTTTTTCTAATGGATTATGGGCCTGCAACCTTTAATCCCAATATAAAGGGTGTACAAAGAAAATCATATTTTACCTACCTAGGATATTTGATATAACATTTAAAATCATTTAGAGTCACCAAACATCTACTCCTATTTTTCATCACTAATTTCACTAATGAATTTTTACTACTGAGTAAATATGATCACCAACCTACCTGTTGGCCCAGTGAGTGCCACAAAGTCAGCTTCTAACCAAAATGAAAAAAAAAACAGTACTGAATACTTTTTAAATACAACAAAATTCAGCCCTTTTATACCTTAAATCGATGTGCTAAAAATGGCTAGAGGAAATATTTGAGTTGTTAAAATTCTGGCAAATCCCATGAACTTTGTTCATGTCTAGTGGCAAGACACAAAAAGTACAGAAAGGGTTAAGTTTAAGAAATATTCACATACATTCAAACCTTTATATTACAACCAACCTGCCTAACATGGCCACGAGGAGAGACCCCTTGCAGAGAAAAAAATGGCCACTTTTCTTATTCCCCTAGTTAGTCAGTATTTCAGGTTTGACTATTTTTTCCACTTTTGTCACTGTAATAGCCACTAAGAATACATCAGTATTGTTGTACACTGGAAGAGAGAATAAATTTGTACTGGCATTTAATATCAGGACAGAATCTAATATGAATGAAGCATCACACATGGATATGTGTATCCTTTAAAGGGATCTAGTAACATTGTTGACATGTGCAAAAGTGATGAATGGTTGGGAAAAAAGTAAAATGTTGTGATCTTATGATATGTCCACTTAGCGATGTGTGAACATTGAATGTTAAATGGATGCAGAGCTGCTAAGTCTTCCCGATTGTGCAGAAGATTTCCAGAAAATAGACCAAGATTACTGCATCAGATAGCCTATCTTCTTGATTATCAACAAATTATTGTCATTGGGTTGTATGCATCAAAAAGTGACAGGTTTAAACCGATGTGTTGTTTATAAAACGCTGTACCTTTGATGGCAGAGCTTGACCATGCAGAAATCCAGCAAATAAATGCTGGTAAAACAACATGGTTCGTTTTCCCCGATGTGGATATTCGATCCCGAAGGCGTAGAAGGCAGCGAAAGATGCTGCGCAGCCATGCGATACGCTGCTGCAAGAGCACAGCGTCTCCCCATCCAGCTTGATTTTGATGCTGTCTGGCTTCAGGGGATTTCCTTTGATGACAAGGGTCGGACTTGGCAGTACCGGGTCCTTGAACAAAAGAAGAAAATTATTTTTTAGAAAGTTTGAAATACATGTAATTCATAAAAATAACACATGTCAACAGTTTACAGGGGTCCAAGTTAGAATTTCACATCATACTGCAACCATAGATGAAATGTGGGATGGAACTTTATATGATATATTCTGTTTTTACATTTTCAAGTGAACATAGTCCTAGAAATAGCAAATTTTTGTAATCCCTGTATAATACATGGCAATTTTGACTTTTTTAAGAATTCACAAAAAATAACTTTCACTATTTGTTATTCTTTACACCACAATTGTTTTATTTTTAAACTACAAATAGCTGAACAATGGTGAAACAATTTAATTGAACAGACAATGAAATACCAATGCATCGCAAACAAACTAAGTAATGCATACAGAATTAATAAAAACAAAGAAATCAATACATTTAGACAATTCTGGACCATGACATTTTTAAAACTTTGTTATTTGTGTGTAATAATTTGTAAAAAAAAAAAGTAAGTCTTATTAGGGCTCGACACTAGCACTTGCCCGGGGCAAGTAGAAATTGATGTCGGGCAAGTAAAATTTCTTAAAGTAGAAATTCAAAGGGAATAGAATCAAGTTATTATGGTTTATTTTTTGATAGAATGAGTTATTAAAGCAATTTGTGCAGTTAACAAGTCATGAAAGTGTTCAGTTTCATGTTTTATGAAACTGAAATTTTAGTGAATTGACCCTCCCCTTTACCATGGAATCGGCACAGCAAAGTGGCTCTGTGCGTGACGTAAGAGCCGGGATTTGCGCTCCCGACAGCTCTAGCTCGAACGGCGATCTACACGCAATTGTTCATACTAGTGGACGCAGTTCTACTCTCTCAAAACGATTGAATATTGCCTGAATAATCAATATCTGACACACAGTTGTCTTCTCATGTCCTGAAACATATCCTAATGTCAATATTCATGTCATTATTGGCATTGAAAAAGTGTCATGTACATGGAGATAGTATGAAAAACAAATCTATTATAGCTGTGTTTCAAAAGAAAATTACCTAGTAGAATCATGTTCCGAGCTAGAATTGCCTTTGTTATAACAATATATAATATCTCTTATCCATTTCAATATGTCAATAACTGGTAGAATAGTGTATTTCTCACCGTTTTGTTTTGGTTTTGTTTCGTAAAAGTTTCGTCCATCGAGAAATACATGCAAGCGCACGATCTGACAGTTCAACATGGATGAAGAATTTCAACAAAACAGCCTGTTAATGGACTTCGAAGTATCCGTGGAGGAGCAAGCTAGCTAGCTAACACGTGCACTCGTTTGTTTTGATGCGCGCGCAGGAAATGTAAATCCGCCAGCGCTATCAGCCGTATAGGTAATGCGGCTGCTAATGTTCAGAGAAATCGCGGATGAATCGTAACAACACAGGAGATATCGCGAATCTAATTCACTCGACTTTTCAAGCTAAACCATGAAACTAGCCATGATAGATCGACTAAAGTAATAACTATTCTTCGTTTTTTAAAATTTCATTTGATTCATAATGATTATTAACCGTTTGTTTCCATAATGGAAGTGGTAAATTCTCCGTCTGATTGATATGTCAAAGTGAAACTACATGTTGGTAAAAAATCTGTGCAGGCCTACTGCACGACACAGTCGTATAGTTTCCCCTTCTTTTTTCACCTTTTTTCAACTTTTTTTTTGTCACAAACAATACATTTGTTGGAATATCATGATAAAAATCTAAATGAGAAGCAAATTACAAACAATGTAGTATTATAATTTATTCTTGGTAAGGGAAAAATAGCACATCGGCCGCCGTCAGGCAGAAGGGCGTATCTCGAGTGTCGCGCCGGGATCTCAACACCGAGAAAAACGCCTTTAAAGTTTGACATATTCAACCCTCTGTTGAAGCTTTGGACGTATAATTTTTATTGCGGGGTTGATTCTAGTTGAAAGCCGACATATGAAATATTATTTTTAAATTTTAAAATTGATTCTAAACTTGATATTTCTTTGTCTAGGACCATTTAAAAAAAGATACGCCTTTCTGCCAAACAAATTTGAACAAATTCCTAGTTGCTTTTGTACGGTCGCCCGGTATCGTCATGCTATCGTCAGGCAGAAGGGCGTATCTATATATACGTGGAAGTATCGCCCGGTATCGTCATGCTATCGTCTGGCAGAAGGGCGTATCTTTAGATACGCCTTCTGCCTTACAAATGTGACTACGAAATAGTCCACATTTGTTTGGCAGAAGGGCCTATCTAAAGATACGCCTTCCTTTTGTACAATTTTATATGCCATTGAGATGATATTTTTTAGGAGCTGACTTGATGGATGTGACGTGTCTGACTACGGTTCGATCCGGATATCCGGTGCGGCGCGGCACCATCCAGTAATATAGTAATTAACGTATGGACAAGTATTATAACTTCGCGCGTATTGAAACTTCGCGCATCATATAAGCGGTACGCAAACATTAGAACACGGACACGGCGACGGAAATTTCTGACGCCAAATGAAAGAGCACACATTACTTACTAATCAACCAAAAAATTAGCAAACAAAGATCGATATTTCTTGAGAAAAAACTTACTTTTTGTGTGTTTTTTCGTGTATAAATTATGGACAATGGAAAATCATCAAATTAAATCGAAATCCTTCCCGTAGAACAGATTTGTTGTTATCGAAATGCTCCGTAAAATGCTCCTTTATTCGTCCTTCCTTTCAAATTTACTTTCGGATCGCGCAATCTCCGTAGAAAGCTTGACAACGCGCGCGTGCCAAGATGCTAATACGCGCAAAAGTTTGCATCTTCACACACCCATTGACATGCGTGTTAAAGTTTGCTACACAGGATTGCGTGTTAAGTCAATGGCAGTGTATCAAAGTGTATGGAGCGCGAAGTTTCAAGACTACCGTACTCGGTGGAGAATCTCTTGTTGATATTACATGGTTACGGAATCGGGCCAATAACACATGAATTGTGAGTTTAAATCGAAAATGTTTTACATACATCGAAATGATCGAATCCTCAGAATAGAGGGAGTATTTTAATGCTTGTTTCATTGAGATTACAATAATTTTGTTGCTCCTACGACACTTTGAAAAAGTTCGAAATTTTCGTGCGCGAAGTTTCAATACACCTTCATACGCCATATGCATGCATTGGTCGCGCCGTCGTCAGAATTAACAGCTTACTAATACAAGTACGTTAGTCTAATTCATGAGTAGACAATTATCTTGGATTTATTTCAGTATTATATACGGTTCGTGCGCGCAAATACTTAGGTGTCCTTAAAATCCATCATTACTAGTAAATTGGGGCAGACATGACATGACAAGTCTTGAGTCAGTCTGTCAATGACGCTGACGGTTTTCATTTGCATCACTTCTAAGACTTAAGTAACTGACTAAAGGTTCGTATTTGGTAACTCCTTGCAGTTGCACTCTTTTCTTATCATTCATGGTCTGTTGTAATATTTTTTTCAAACTGTAAATAATTTGTGTACCACTTAAATCAATGTTTACGTCGCTGCGACGTAATAATCACGGTCGCTGAAAAAGAAGTTAGCGGGACTTCACCAGCAGCTATGCCGTTAGCTAGGGGCGACTTGTGACGTGATTGGAGAGAGAATATCGCATTCCTGCGACTCGTCTTATCGGTACTGGTTACGTCCGATATATGGTGGCTCAAAATTGGAAACGTAATCAATCGAGCAAGTGGGTGGCCAATACGATTGTTGTTTTCAGTT
The DNA here is from genome assembly GCA_037951105.1 of Echinarachnius parma. Classification (NCBI taxonomy): domain Eukaryota; kingdom Metazoa; phylum Echinodermata; class Echinoidea; order Clypeasteroida; family Echinarachniidae; genus Echinarachnius; species Echinarachnius parma. The sequence goes on along the minus strand of JBAMJV010005124.1, from coordinate 59,941 downwards.
TCATATTTAGAGCCACCACATCAGTTTGAGCTACGGATGTAACCGCAGGAGTACGGTACTATTCTCTCTCCATTCGCAAGTCACCCCTAGCTAAGGGCATAGAGCTCTGCAGCTAATGAAGTCTTGCTAACTTCGATTTTAGTGACCGCTAAGTGAGACCAAAATTATTATAACCACAGACCCAAGGAAAAAACAAATAGTGCAATGAGTTATACGAACCATTTTAGTCAGTTTGAAGTGATGCAAATGAAAACAAGTATGGGCTGAGTGGACCATTTAGATGTGGGATAGATTCAGTGGCGTAGCGACGAGGGGGGGGGGGGGGACATAAGGGGACTTTTTTTGGAAAAAACAAAGAAATACATAAGGTGTGGGCCCCCCCCCCCCCCCCCCCCCCCTCCCCAATCAGTCCGACCACGCTACACCACTGTATAGATATCATGCCTTCATGCTCTTTAGGAAAAGGAAGTTCAAATTGACAATTTCTAAAAATAGATTTTTGATGAAATCACACTTCACCACTATTGTATAACGAATACTTGTTTTTTCTCTGTTTTATCCTCACATGTACACATGCAAATCACACCCAATTACATGCAAGTCAGTCAATGAGCACAACCCAGACAACCAAGAACTTTCAAGTCATATACAAAGGGGCTCTGGACATCGTGATTTAAAAAATATATATATATTTATTATTTATATAGATCATCCTTGTTACCGTAGCAACATCATTCGTACAGGATTTTGTATGATGAATAAGTGCATAGATTAACCGTGCGTAGAAGCATGAATTTCAAACCCTGTAAAAATGAAAATTCAGTCATGTAGAAATGTACAGGAAAGAATAACAACACAAATATGAACGCAACCCACATTCCATTATCATGAAAAAAATAAAGGTTATTTGAATGCAAATAAATGTATACAGATATTACATATCTTTTTCAAACAAGAAAATTGACATGAACATAGTAATTCTCAATCAGGCCATTGCAGGACAAATACCTATACTCATGCAGCATTGGTTTTAATTCCATTTGAAAGTTCATTAAATAAGATAATATATGTGAAATAAGAATCATTCAATTTCAAATGCTCTCATAGTTGTACAATTTGATAAAGGGTCCTTTCTAATAAACAACGATACCAAGAAAAGTACTTTTGGACGTGTAGTTTTTGTTTTAGGGTGCTTTGAGTGAGACCATGTCAGGTTCCTATTTTTGTCAATCTTACCAAGTCAATGCTTGATGAATGAGAAGTCTTACTGCCTGTCATATTTTATGCCCATTTAGACAGTGGGCCCAAAGGTCAATATGTCTTCCAAAATTGATTTTCATAACCTATTAGGGAGGATGGGAACAGTGTTGCAAATGATGGCCAATATATTAGCTAAAAACATCATTTTTTTTTTTACAAGTGCAAATGTTGAGCATTTTGGAAAAACGTGCATTTCCGTGAAGTGATCATTTTCGCATATAACACATAATAATGCTTTACATACATGTAAGTGTACATACACATAAACTTCAAACAAAATTAAACTTAAACCTCACTCAACTTAAAGGGTACCACCACCCAAAAATAATATTCTTATTAAAGAAAGGTAACATCTTTAGTATTCCATTCCACCAACAAGTTCACAAAAATATGTTTCCAGAAAAAAAATAAAATAATTGGAAACGCATCACCATGCTAAAGCATGCGTTCATGCGGTTTGAATTACGCAGACTGCTATGTGTGCGGTGAATTGCAACGTGTGCAGAGCGAACGAATCGCCCGGGAATCTATTGTTTACAAACGTGCGCGTGAATAGCATTGGCGCACTCGCAAATGGTTGGCCCGTATGGAACCAGGAAATAGCAGTGGTTCCGTAAGTAGTGGAAATTAATTGCTTTGTTTATGAATTACACAACCCTTTGCAAAATGTTGGGTATCTGATATCACAAAACGGTACCAAAACATATAATAATGTGTTGTTCTTTGCCTGGTGGTCCCCTTTAAAACTAAAATTTACAGTTGTTATTTTAACCCATCAAGAAGTAACAACATTTTAGTACATAAACACTCAAATTGGCAACTCCAAATTGGCAACATCTTATTTTAACTTGCCATTTTTACATGTTAGCTCAATTGTTCCAAGTTCATCCAAACTAGTCTTCTATTTTTTGCATAGTTGCCAATTTGACTTTTATACAGTGAAAAAAAATAATAGTGTATTGCCAATTAGAAGATTTAAGTCTAAAAGTCACAATGAAAAAAATAAATGAAAAACATAATACATTTTTAAAAAGGTACAATAATAAATTAGAGCACAATTCATGAAAATGTTACTTTATTCTATATTATGTACATGTACGCTCTATGCGGATAAATTGAAAATTTAAGTCTAAGATTCAAATTTAAAATAAACAAATTGCTATCAGTGTACATTTAAACAAAAAATAGTACAATAATAGTTGAATGCATAAATCCGAGATCCTGTTATGACTTTTGAATTCTACCGATCCGAGAACGAGACAGGATTTTGTCTTTACCTAACAGCATAAGTTGAAGATACGATCGTCCACCGTGATCATTTAATGTATGTCCTGTCAGAAATTTCGTAATCAAGGTAATTTGAACAGCATGTTACGTTACCATAAATGATAATTCTGTTTAAATCATGTCAGAAATGCTAAAACTATAATTCATATACAAATTTGCTGTAATTTAGAAGATGATTTGTGACCTTACACCACAATAAGACCAATAAGTGGTCCTTCGTAGGCAATTTAGACATGGTTATAGGCCATCTACAAAGTATGTACGCACAAAAGGGGGGGGGGTTCGCACCGATGTGTATGGTATGCATACAGGGGGAGGGGGGTCTCATTGTTTGCAAGGCTTCGTGTCTCAAGCAAGCAATGGCTGCACTCAGGGATGCCAGTGAAGTCACGCGCGATCCCAAGAGATTGGGGGGGGGGGGGGGGGGGGGGGGGGGTGGACCACATGGTAAATTTTGGACCAAAATATGCATATATGTACTTTTTAGATGGCCCCCATCACAGTAAAATTCGTTACCTTTAAAATTGTACATAATTTGTCATATTCAGACGAAGGCAAACCCTATGAAAATGAGTGACAGAGATTTGGAAAATGGCTTTAGCAGTTTTAAAACAAGGGAGAAACGGGCCACTTCAAAGATTGCCGCCCATTCAAGCACTGTAATCTGAGTAATTTTTATTTGATGAAAAAACATACTTAAACATGATTTCTGATGATCAAATTTTATAGAAGGTAGATTAAGATACCTTCATTCAGGAAATACAAACATTCTAAATCTCATATTTTTAACCAAAATTTATTTCAGCTAATAACAGAAACTACAGTTGAATCAACACTACTAGTATTATGGTGTGTCCATATTCCTCCATAATAACAAAAGATCCTCCTTTATCTAAGTTTGAAATTTTCAAGGTGATAAGGGCATTTCCACGGTAACTCGCGTTACACTTTATGGTACATCGACTACTTCAATGTGCAGTAACTCACATTATTTTATCGAACTGTAGGCTGATTTTATCACCAAGGATTAAGTAGATTTGCACTAACTAGATAACACAAAAAAGACTGACAGAGCTATATTTAGGAACCTTTACAGAAGAATCCTGTTTGGTAACTCGCATTACCAAAAAAAGACATGGACAAAAGTCAGTAACCCCTAAAACGTGAAAAGCACGATTAAAATATTAATCCTGGTCAAATATGTTATGTGCTAATTTGACATTTGTATGTGTCCTAGGCTATGAGTTAGTATTGAACAAAATTTCAAAGAATTTGGGAATAAATTGTAGGATGCAGAATTCCAGCATCACCACCGCCTGGTTGGTCGAAGCGCGCTTCACGACGATAACGGTGGTCAAACTCATTGTCACATCCGCGTCGTACATCAGATCGTCCCCCACAGAGATTGTAACCGATGTTACGCCCGACTTGATGAGCGGACCTGTGGCCGAGAGCACGATCATGACCCAGGACCAGCCCTAGTTCCACTGATCTCTAAATATTCTTGTGCAAGCCTTTACGGTTGAATGAGTAAGGGAAGTATATGTGTGATCTGCTACATTCTTTTGAGTTTTATACTATTCTAGCATATTGATATCAATGAGTTAGAACCAATGATGCTAATTACCATGGTAAATATCGCTGGTCCGTAATCGGGCCCCTGGGCCCAGGTACCATTCTTGTCCTGACGGTCGCTGAAATGGGTGCTACGTCTGCCCAGATGGTCACGATGACCAAAATCACTGTTTGACTCGACACTCGAAGTTGTCCTGACGGGGACTCCGGTTGCCGAATTCGTCACCTCATCCAGTCCAATGGTTGAAACTGGCACCACGGCAGGCCCCACTGTCGAATTCAGCTCTGCCCTGGCTGGATGGAGAGCAGCTGTAATAAAAAACAAATAAATTTCATATTTATATTTTGCATTTGAGCCATTGGCATGAGGAAACTGACATTTTAACAGGAGATTTTCACTCAAATGTGTGCTTTCAAGTTTCATCTCGGACTTGGAATGGATGAACAATGACATGAAAATCTATGGGTGGGTTTGCACTACGAGTAGTACGATTTCCAGTAAATACACATTTTTAATGTGAAATTTGAGAGCATAATTCACTAATATCCCGTTGAGGTACCTCAAATTAGAAATCTTATTTGACAACTTTATCCACCCTAGACCCCGGCAGACTCATATATAAATTTTTATTTGTTTTGTTACATTCCCATCCTAATGTATTGTTCAGAAACCAGTACGCTTTATAGATGCACCAAACCCTCTGCGCTACCGGTCTATAAGCACCAGTATCCATTTCCATATATGTGGAATGGAGAGCCAGGGAAAATCATGGATAGGCCTATAGATGTGTGCAATCTGCTGGACAGCACAAACACATTTTCAGAAATATATAACTTTTGAGGGAGATTTGCACAATATCTAGCATTGCCAGTGGATCACGATGTATGGGGCATGTACAAATAGATGTAGGGCAAGTTAACTTATGGACTAGTTTGCTTGCCCATCGGGCAACTGATATTTATTTTCAACTAAACAAGACTGTAAGCAAGCTTGCTGTAAGTGTAACACTATGGCAAATCACATTCTGGCAAATAGTGGCATACCTATTGTACAGGGCAATTTTTATATTTTGTTGTAACTTTTTCCTGTAAATATTTGAAAGGTGGACGGTAAACCAACTTGTTTGGAATCCTACACAGAATGAACATGTTTTATGCCTGTACGATGTTCATGGAAAAATGGACACTTCAATAACTGTTTTCCCATCTGGCATTTGCCATAACATGTACTTAGGCCATAAAAAATAAATTGTTGGATTGGCGTAACCCGCCCGTCCCTAAAAATACCGCCGACCCTAGATGTTTTTGACGATTGCGATCAATATCGTTATGTATCGTTGTGTATATCGAAGCGAAAAAATTGCTATCGCCTGAGTATCGCGCTGCATTTGCGATCGATATATTTGCTGGCACACTAAAAACCCGGAAGTGTTGCGATATCGCTTTTTCCCCGCGAGGCGATGAAGGCGCGAATATACTGTATACAGTACATGCAATGTACCGTACGTATACGCGGTACCGAATACCCCGCGGTACCTATGCAGCGCATGCATGTACAATGTTTATGCCGCCGGCCAGGGCCAGCATGCATATCTGCATATTAAAAAAAAAAGTAAAAAAAAAAAAATTAAAAAAAATCCCGACCGACCTACCCTAATTTTTGGTTGCCCGTTACGCCAATCAAAACATTTTTTTTTTTTGGCCTTACATGTATTCACGTTTTTTCTTTGGGCAAGAAAAATGTGGCATGAGCAAATGTGTCACATAAATAGGCATACCTTATTTGTTATTGTCCTTTCTGCTCCACTGGAAAAATGAAGAACTGCTCTCATGCCGTCATCAGTTCCATGATCTTGAATTAGTCCTAAATGCATAAAAATGGGAACAATAATATAATTATAAAAAGAATTCATTTTAAAAATACAAATTGGTTATCAACAAATTTAGAATTAGATACATTCTGGCAAGCTTTAATTAAGGGCTCTGAATGTTTGCCTTTAAGTAAATGTAAACGTAGTCAAGAAAAGAATTTAAACTATTTCTAAAAGAGATGTTTGGGACGGTATCTTAAATGCATTAAACATGTATTTTGTACTTCAAAACAGCCAAAATGAAGTTTTCTGAAGAACGCAAGATGCACGAGTATTGTTTTCTTTTGTTCACGATTCCCTGACCCCGCAGTGAGCAGATAACAAGGGTACATTCGCACAATGGAGTATTTCCCAGGGGCCATATTTTGGAGGCGCAAGCCGCAAAGGAGCCTTGGCCCCGGGGATGGTGGGAAGACCCTGGCAGATACGGTCCGGTCGTCCATGGTATATAAGACATTCCTCTCTAAATGTTCATACATGTCCAGAAATCAGTAGGCTTTTTGATGTACCAAACCCCTCTGGATCTGGGCTGCTGGTCTATAGTATAAGTACCAACACCCATTTCCATTCATCCAATGTGGAATGGAGAGCCGGAGAAAATCATGGATAGGCTTACAATCTGCTGTAGCACAAATGCAGCAGAAATTTTGTTGAGAAAGATTTGCAGTTTGCACCAATTCTATCCGTGCACCAATTCTATCCGTGCCAGTGGGTCACGAAATGGTAAACCAGGTCTCGACAGTAGCACTTGCCCGGGGCAGGTACACATTGATGTAGGGCAAGTTAATTTTTCATAAAAGGACTAGTTTGCTTGCCCAATCATACCAAATCGGGCAACCGGCATGGAAACTGATGTTTCTGTTCAACTAAACGAGACTGTAATTCATTACATGTGTGAATCTCATCATCAATTTAAAACTCTCACTCAGTTATCAAATTAAATGTATGAATGTATGCTTGTTATCAGTTGCCTTTTATTTGATTTATTTGCACCAACATATATGAAATCAGGTATATTCAGCGGTTGAAACTTGAAATTAAGAAAGCGTGATGTCAAAGATGAACAATACAATGTTGCTGTCATGACAAGTTCAATTTAAAACTTTTACAGCTTAACATAGACTTAAAATACTGTATTTTCAACTGATACAGATAGTCAATTACTCACATGACATTCTAAAATTCATTGAATTTGCATTAGTTTCTGATGAGGCAAATCAGGAGATCCTCATAACCGTCAGGCAACACAAAATCAAAAGGAAAGTCAGATTTTAGGAATCGGGAGCTCTTTTAACTACTAAAAGTAGTAGTACAACTACAAGAGTAACTTTTAGGCAATTATGCTGCAACTGCAAGACTATAGTATTAGGGATTTCGTGATCAAAATCTAGCAAACGCATGGGCATGATGCATGGCCCCTGGGGTTGAAATTTCTCAAATGTGATCTAGCCGAGTTGAAAAAACCGGCAAAGGAAAATGATTAAACGATTCCAGAGTAAGAAAAATGCAAATGAATTTGATGCAGTCTATTGGCAGAGTGGTGCCGCCCATACTCGTATACTAGATCAAGACAAGGGCCTTGCCTTGGTTGGTGGAGGAAAGTACAGATCTAAAAATTGTCCGCGCGTGCACAAAGTATGAATCGCCAAACAAACAAAAACACTGCAATGTTTCAGATATCAAACTATACCATTTGTATTCACTTTTGTTATTGAAAGGACCGTTTGATATTCCAACCACGACAGCATAAATGGTTTTATGTAAGCTGTGGACGTTTCATTTAAACACACAGCGCACAAGAAATGGGCCTAAATTCAGCTCATTCCCGTGTGTTGAGCGATAATAATCGGTCTTTCGAAATGAACTACTGAGCTGAGCGTAGTCGTACTATTCATAGATCTACAATAACAAAAGCGAGAATCAAGTCTTCTAAAATTTAAATTTAAATTTCAAAATTTGAGTCAAATTATCGTGAAAAAAAAACAAAAAAACAACAGCAAGATACACATATTTTATGAGCAAAATGCAGATATATCGTTTGTTATAAGTTTCGAGTCACATGTTCAGTGCTAACTCTAGTTCAGTGCATTCTCATTCTCGGCAAATCTAATTTCAAAGTCAGCTAGGGCTAGGCCTGTCCCTTTTCTGGCTGGGTATTCCCCGGGCCGGGCCCGGCCAAGTTCCCTGGCAACTACGCCTACTTGTTGTAGCGTGCAGTGCAGCAGTGCATGAGAAATGTGTAGAGCTGAGAACGAGTTTGTCATAAAAGAACATCGGTACATTGGCCATCGTAAAATACAATAAAAGTAAAAGTCAGAGTATTTATACAAACCTTATGGGCAATTAGTATAACTTGACTCCGTTGGCCGTTGGCTGCCAACAAGGTGGTATGAGAAGTGGTGGGGTATTCTGCAGATTTAGCCACCTTATGTTCGATCAGCTGGCCAGATTTTCAGTGTTATTTGGAGGCGTCATGGTCCAGGGTCATGGTGTTTTGTGCGCCGTTTGTTGAATGAAATGCACAAAAGTATGCAACGTAATGTTGGATCCGGTGATTTTTCAGACGTACGCGCGCGTCGCATGCATCCGATCCGATCCGGCATTTAATCATCCGCCATGCGGTATCATTTCCTGCACCATCGTTGAAAATTACACGAGGGCGTATCTATACTTACATCCTTTTAACTAAAATATATCGCAAATTTTCCGACGTTTTTTGTTTGCCAAAGGCGTATGTCAACATACATCCTTTTGACAGACGGATACCGAGCAGAAACCAACAAGATTTCCACAGACAGGGGCGTATGTATAGATACGCCCTTTTGCCGTACAGAATACGACGATAGTTATGCAATCGGGTACAGAGGGCCCCCGATATCTCAGAAACTATAACTCGAGCTCTTCTGAAATTTGGCCCAATGAAAATTTTGACCTCAAAAACCCCAAGTAGGCAATAAAAAAAAAAATGGCCTATTTTCGAGATACGCCTCTTTGCCAGATGACGGCCGACATAAGTTGAAGCTTGTCTTTCCAGCCTGGTATGTTATACGCTTATCTACATACAACCGCGGCAGCCGCCAGGGCTTCAAGCCCGGTTCTTACGTCACAGCTAAAGGCCGTTTCGTGTAGCGATTGAGCGAATTTGTCCCTGGGAATAGGGTGATGTTTTCACCCTAATTTCGCTTTTATGGACGCGTTATATTGTTTGAATGTCAGTCAAGCTCATTATATGGCTTATAAGCTTTCTGTAGATATAAATATCGTCATATTTAGGGGTTTTCTTTGAATTTCTCCTTTAAATGGTCTAGTTTGCCTGCCCGATTGGGCAACTTCAATTTGTCTTCAACTAGGGAAATGGATGTAGTTCCTTACATAAAAATCAGATGTAGAAGTTAGTGGGCAAGTAAATACATTTATGATTTTACTTGCCCGAACGGGCCAGTAGAGAAACAAGTTAGTGTCGAGGCTTGAATAACTAGTAATAGTTGGAAATCAATGAATCAACACAAAAAATTAAGTATTTAAGAAAATCTGGATTCTTACCTCGTCGATGACATAGTTAAGTCAGTCTCCCCAAGGATGAGCGGGAACAGCAGACAGCACACTGAAATCGTCAGGTCTATAACAAAATTAAACCGCAAATAGATTTCCTTATTCTCTCGTTATAAATATAATGCTTACAGGAACAAAATGTTACCAAAGGAACAAGCTCTCAACTCATCTTAAGTGTACAATACATTCATGGGGGTTAAATAGACTTGTTAACTTTTTATTAATCGCAAAGTTGTGATTGATTGCAAGTAAGGAAATATGCGCATTTGTGACAATTAGATTTGTAAATTGAATGGGCATTTTCTGCCATTCTGCAATTAATGGCGACTCATTATTCAACACCATAATGGATAACACACACTTTAATATTATCATCGGAAACCGTCTTAATTTTTTTTTACCAGAAAGCCGTAGAAAGCAATGTGGTGGAAATGAATTGCTTTGTTTATGAATTACACAACCTTTTACAAAATGTTGGGTATCTATTTGATATCACAAAATGTACAAAGCATATAACTTATGTGTTCTCCTTTGCCTGGACCTGGTGGTCCCCTTTAAGTCATTTGCTTCTATTGAAATCAACATAAATCTAGAGTGGAATTTCTTCTTAATTGCAAACAATGTAAATAGATTACTTACCCTGCTGCTTTTTAGCGGACACCTCCTCGTCCATCTCCTGCCTGTACAGCTGCAGAAGATTTCTGTAGCTTGCAGCTTTCTCTGCCTCTTCCAAGATCAGGGCTGAACGCTCCTTCATGGTTCACCAGGGCATCATGGACATTCACGCCCCCATAGTTCGTGAGGTCATGAGGAGCTTAAAACGAGAAAGCACAAATAAATATTGCATTAATTTAGTATAACCGATTAGACTTTTAAAAAGTGTTGGCAATATCGTGTTAAATTATTAGGATTTAGGCCCCACCGACTATCGCCTCGCCCTTGGTATACGCGTCATCATCATCTGCAAGAATCTTCAGGATTGAAGGAGGCAGATTAACCCACATCTACAATGTAAATGGTTCTTCTTCTTTTTAGTACTGTCCAACGCCCCAATGAAGGAGCCAATCGGACAGGTGCACTAATTATTATATTAATTTGGTTGTGAATGATGTGCAGGTTTTTGATAGTGGTCAACCGGGTCAACCAGGTTTTTCTTGCTTTTTCTTGGACGCACGCAATTTCCCGATCATTCGCATGGCGCAGGCCTCCACACTCACCTTTTTAGTTAGTGGCCCGGGTGGGCCAGTGAAATTGTTTTTCCCCTATTCTGGTAGCCTGAAAGAAAATTTACTGGCCCCAAAATTGTATTTCATGAGTAAGCTTTTCAAAATATCACTCTTTCCTAATCAAACCTGTGATTATAGATGAAGCATGACTAAAATTTAAAAGAAAACAATTGTTTTTCATTTTGTCAATGCCGGGTTGAAAATCGGGTTGCCCGATCGGGCCACCAAAATATGACTTTTATACATTTTGCTGTCCCCAAGTGCAATTTCACTGCCTTGATGGCGTATCCGAATTCGGATGCTAACGTGATCTGTATACTGTACCGGTATAGGCGTAACGTCAACGTTTCTTTGAATTTATTCCGATGTCAACTTTGGGACATTTCTACAGAAAAGGGGCCAACATTGAACCATTTGGGTCAGCATCTGATACATGTTTAAAAATATACCTATGTTTATAAATGATTAATGGTAAAATTTATTGCTAATACTTTATTCTTTGCAAGTGTATAGGCTATAGTATAGCGGTATAGAACAATGCAATGGCACCACGTAGTGTGCAGGGTCATGAGTAACTAGTCATGAGTAACATACAAAGTATGGTAAGAGTTCCTTTTGCACATGACAGAACAGGTATGATGCCCACCTAGGCTATATATGGCAATGCCATGGTTGTATGTGTGGATTAACCCGAAGAAGAAGAAGAAAGATTCATTCATTCCACTTCCAAAGTTCCAGCATGTCCAGGGCCAGGCATATTCAAATTTCTAGGACTATACTAATTTCTAGATAAGTCTGCCACTTCTCTTCTCACACATATCAATCGTATACACTAAATACAGAATGTAAGAGGATTGTGGACTTTTGTGGTTCACTATAGACTATATCCCGTCTTCTTCAAGGCATCATTGCATTTGCAATGCGGCCAACATATAAATCGACATGTGGGACTAGCACTGATATTTTCCTACTGACAAGACCGTGCATTCCATTTCACTCCAGCGGAGCGAACGGACTTTTAGTTTCCGTTTTTGGAGGCATTTTCCATTAAATTTAACAACAAATCGTTGCCTATAATGTATATTTATTAAAGACACTTACTTTTTGTACTCGCAAAATGGCCCGAAGGATGAATTCTGTGCAGATTAAGTGTCAGAGATGCAGATAGTCGCGGCGTCAGATCCAGCATGGGCAATTTCCTCAAATACGACGAGTGTGCTGATTGGCCAATTAAACTCGGCGGTTGAACGGAATTAATAGTCTCTACAAAAGATCGACTGACTTAAACTTGTTTCATAAAACTTAAAGTCCATGGTTTTTCATGGAATAATAATAACGATACATAAAAAAGGGTATTATTTTTTATTGTTGTGTTGTGTCGTTCTTGAAATATATACACATACTTGAGAACAGATCAATCTTCAAACTACAATATAATTTCATAAGGCTTTGATAAAGACTAGTGGGGTGCACATTCTGCACACACTTTAATATCTTGTCTGTAGGGATCGACGGGTGCAGACGTATCTGCAACCTGTCCGCTCATATTGATTTTTGTTGGTTATTAATTTGTTGTTGTTGATACAATTACTTTTGAGAGTTGATTGGATATTATTTATTGATATGCTCCTACCGGACTCGTAAATTTAGAGAAGACAGGAGGTGAGTAAACAGATTGGGCCAATTTTTGCACTTGCACTGAATTATATTTCGCTTTGTAATTTTCCCGCCAATTTTGATCCAGGGACGCTGGAATGGCGTCCGGGCCGGGCGCATCCACCTCGAACGTAGATTCGGAGGTTGGACCACAAGACATGCAAGATATTGAAGTAGATGAAGATACAATTAATACGTGGAGTGTGAAATCACGGAAACAAGTGAGAAGGAACCTAAAGAGAAAGATTAGAGAAGGAAGTGTTGAAATTTTAGGGGGAGAATCGTCATCCGACCAGGATGAGCTAAACTCTGGCATATTTCATACCCCTAGGGTAAAACCGCAGCAACTTGAGGAAAAGAAAGTCTACATTGTGCCGATTGACACGAAAAAATCATTGAGAAACGTTAATTTGATTAAAATATCAAAAGACATTCAGGGGAAATGTGGGTCCCCCCCAGAGTTCATAAAGCCCATAAAGTCGGGGGTGCTAGTAAAGTGTTGGAATGTAAAGCAATACCAGGCTTTGCTAAACATTGAACAGATTAATAATATCCCCGTGAAGGCCCAAAAGGAGACTAAACTCGTAAAAGGAGTTATTTCTGGCATTCCAAATGACATGACAGAGCAGGAACTTCAAGACGAATTAAAGAAACAGAAGGTAGTAGGTGTGAAAAGAATAATGCGGAAAGCTCACAAAAGGGATCAAGAAGATATGGAAATAAATGGACAGAAACTGGCTGCCTTCGTACCAACAAGGAGCATCATACTTTCATTTGATACAAACTCACTACCAGAAAATATAACTCTCTGCTATCAGAGATTCACAGTCAAACAATATGTCCCCCCCGTAGTTCGATGTTTTCAATGTCAAAGATTTGGACATACAGCCCAGCAATGCAGGGGGAAAGCCCGATGCGTTAGATGTGGGGGCCCCCACTCTTTCGACCAGTGCGAGCGTAAAGAAAACCCCATTTGTGTCAATTGTGGAGAGAAACACTCAGCCGCTTACAATGGGTGTCTCGAAGCAAAGAAGGCAAAAGAATTACAAAAAATTAGAGTCGAAAATAAATTGAGCTACGCTGAGGCTACAAAAGCATGGAAAGAAAAAAATGTAAAGCCAACCAATAATAATGAACAATCACAAACATTGAAAGTCAATGTAGTAAAAGATCAATCAAAACAGACAAACTCGTCACACACAAAACAATTGTTAAACCCCCAAAGAGAGCCGTCTAGAGCCCCTGAAATTAGCAGGGCCAAAGAACAGATTATTCAACAAAAGAGTCAACAGTCGACGACAAACAAGCTGGGTACAAACGTAGCCACAGATAGAGTGATGAACTCGGGTAATGAAGGGAGAAAAAATAACGACAATTTTCTCATCACTGCTTCAAGCGAAGAGATTGTGATTTTTATCACACAATTGGTCGTTACTCTTGTTACAAATAAACCACAAGAAGAGTGCGCAAATATTATAAAGGAAGCCGTGCATAACATTTTCTTGAAAAATGTAAACAAAAATAATGGCACGGCTAATTAATTTATTATTAATGTCTGCGCTACTAATCCTCCAGTGGAATGCGCAGGGCATGAACGGACACGGAGGGGAATTAATTAGATATATAGACACTCACAAGGATACAACTTTCCATTTACTATGTATTCAGGAAAGTTGGTATGATGATACGAATATTATTCAAATTCCTAATTATACATGTATATGTAAAAATAGAAAAACGCAACGTAGAGGAGGTTGTGTCTTCTATATACATGATACACTTAATTATGAATATGTGGAGATTGATACAAATATTGAAATGCAGTTGATTAATATATATTATGATGGCTCATTTGTGTCAGTTGTGAATTATTATAATCCTTGTAAAGAAATTACTATGGACATTTTAGCAACTTTGGTAAAGTATGCTAAAGATCCACAAAAATTAATTATTGTGGGTGATTTTAATTCACATAATGTTTTGTGGGGTAGTAAAACAAATGATAGAAATGGAATTTTGATTGAAGAATTTTTGATGAAAAATGATATGATTGTTTTAAATGATGGTTCAGGAACTAGACTAGATCCTTTTACTGGGAAAACATCCTGTCTGGACTTATCGTTAGTGTCAGCACCTCTAGCAAATAAATGTCAATGGCAAGTGCAGCCAAATCAATTTGGAAGTGACCACTTCCCAGTTTATATTGAATTTTATATTCAAGGCCATTGTAATAAAACAAAATATGAAAATGAAGGTGAACAGACGAAATGGTCTTTTAAAAAAATGGACTGGACTGCTTTCAGTCGAATGTGTGAAGAGAAGATTACAATTGAAGCTCTATATGATGAGGATGTAAATATTTTTCATGCAAACTTGATAGAAACGTTGTATGATATACTTAGAATATTATTACCTAGTAAGAATAATAAGAAAAGGGGCAACCCAGTCCCATGGTGGACAGAGACGTGTTCCGCCAAAATAAAGGAAAGAAATAAATTAAAAAATAAATTGTCGAAAATGTGGACTCAAGAAAATTTACAAACTTTCAAAGAAAAGAAAGGTGAGGCACAAAGGACAATTCGACAAGCAAAAAGAACTTATTGGCAAGCATATTGTGCAAAATTGAATAGATTTACATCCATGTCTCAATTATGGCAGTTTATTCGCCTTTTGAGTGGAATTCCAAAGAAATCTATGCACAATTTTCCTACTTTAAAGGTAGGACAAGCGATTGTGTTAGACGATAAAGAAAAAGTAAATGAGTTAGGAAATTATTTTGTAAAGGTTGGAAAAAAGGATAAGAGTAAAGATAATTCTAAAGTAGATGGGGAATTCAAAGAAATAGTAAATTATTTAAATGAGGAGATGGATCAAAATATTGAGTTGACAATAAACGAACCATTTAAGATATTTGAATTAGAAAATATTTTACAATTGAAAAATGCCTCGGCCCCTGGCAACGACGGTATCACGTATGAGATATACCAACACTTACCAGCAAAGGCCAAGCATGTGATATTAGATTTATACAATCTAATATGGAAGACTGGAAATATTCCTACCCAATGTAAGCACGCTATTTTAATTCCAGTTTTAAAATATGAAAAGAATCCACAAGAAGTATCCTCTTACCGTCCAATAGCACTATTACCGTGCTTTATTAAAATATTAGAAGGCTTGGTAAAGGAAAGGTTGAATTATTATATTGAGAAACACTCTCTATATTCCCCCATTCAGAGTGGTTTTCGAAAACGCCGAAGTACAATTGATAATATTGTTCATTTAGAAAATGAAATACAAAAACATTTACGAGTTGGAGTGAAAACTATGGCAGTTTTCATAGACTTGCAAAAGGCGTATGATACGATATGGATAAAAGGACTCATTGTTAAATTAAACAAGTTGGGTCTCAAAGGAAATGTATTGAAGTTTTTAGTAAATTATTTGCTTCAAAGATCTTTCCAAGTTCAACTTGGGAAAGAAAAATCTGAAGTAAAATACTTAGTGAATGGTCTTCCCCAGGGAAGCATCCTAAGTCCTCTATTGTTTAATTTAATGCTTAGTGATATTCCACAATCACCTGAAATACACCATTTAATATATGCAGACGATTGCGTTATTTGGAAATCGGGGAATGATATAAGAACAAATATGAAAATAATGCAAGATTATATAAATGAATTATATGATTGGTTATTTTCTTGGGGATTGCATATATCTCAAGAAAAAACAGTACCTATACTGTTTTCAAATTGTGGGAAAGATGAAGGCCTAAAATTATATTTGAAAGGGAAACTATTAATCCCTCAAAAGGAATATAAATATTTAGGTGTCATATTTGATAAAAGATTAACATGGAGACCACACCTGGAGGATGTGGTCAAACGATGTAAAAAAAAGATAAATGTGATTAAAAGTTTGGCCCATGCAAAATGGTGTGGAGACTCTCGGGAATTATTGATGGTATACAAATCTTTAATACTATCAGTTATTGACTATGCGTGCGAAGCATACGACTCCGCTGCAACAAGTGTAAAAAATAAAGTTAACTCTGTGCAATACCAATCTTTATTGGTATGTGCAGGAGCTCAAAAGGGAACTTCCCTCAGAACACTGCAGGTTGAATTAGGGGAAATGCCCCTTGACCTGCGGCGAGAAATGATGAGTTTGAAATTAAAAAAACGTATTGAAAGTGTTTTGGAACATCCTCTTAAGAAAGATATAAAAGATTGTTGGCAATTCCATTTTTATGGAACATCACATGCATCATTTGGAGAAAGAACGTTCAAATTGGAAAAACAATTTAAATATGAAATGGAAGTAATAAGTCCCTCGGAGATGCCTTTCTGGCAAATGGCTTTACCCTCTGTATCAACGGAGTTGACAGAGACAATAAGTAAAAATGATAATCGATTACATCAAAAACAAGCAGCTTTAGAAATAATAAACACAAAATGGAGTAATCACTTGTCTATTTTTACTGATGGATCCAAATCCCCAGAATCAGGAAGAGCAGCTGCTGCCTTTTATGTTTCTTATTATAATTATTCTCAGTCAAAGAGATTACAAGACAATACCTCATCATATAGAGCAGAAATGGCTGCCATTGCACTTGCTCTTGAATGGTTATGTCAACTCCCTAGCCTTCACACAGGAGTTGTGGTATGTAGTGATTCTTTAAGTTCACTACAGTCCATACAAAATGGAATAAATAAAGAAGATACATTTGTATATGAAATATTGGTATTATGCACTCACTTGAACTTACAAGGAATTGTGGTGAATTTTGAGTGGATACCGAGTCATTGTGGTGTTAAAGACAATGAAATGGTTGATAGAGAAGCAAAAAATGGCTTGAAGAAAAAAAAGGAGATTTTTAATAAATTAAGTAGAAGTGAAATAAATTGTATGATTAAACAAAAGTATTATGTTAAATGGCAACAAAGATGGGAGGACACCGAATCTCCCTTGAAAAATATTCAAAATAATGTAACTCAGACATACTGTTGTAAATTGAATAATAGAAAATTTGAATCTATATTGCACCGTTTACGGATGGGAAATATTGGTTTAAATACTAATTTAGTAGTAATAAATAAGCATGAAACTGGATTATGCTCACATTGTGGATTGTTAGAAACTTTAGAACATTTTTTATGCCATTGCCCTCAATATTTGATTGAGCGAGCAATGTTGATGTGTGAATGTGGAATTACACATCAAGATCATATTGTATTTTTGTTAAAATCTGAAGTTTTAGCTCACCAAAGAGCATTGATAGATTATGTCATTAGGACAAATAGATTTTGATTGATTGATTGATAATTATTTTGTATGAAGTATTTAATTTTGCACACGCACCTTTGAAAGGCCAATCTGTTTGCTTTACTCTTGTATTGTATGAATATAAATATTTTGTTATGTATGTTGGAAATTCGGTTATGAGAAAAGAAAAAAATATGGCATTGACCTGCCTTGTCTGTGTATCGGAGGGGCCTAGGCTATTAAAGCTGAGAAGTCTGCTCGACGTACGGAGCCGGATTGGCCAGATGATACCTAGACAGCGGACAAGGAAAAGTGATTGATTCCCCACATTTATATATTCTCAATATAATTTAATTTTGGTCCTGTTTATATGAGGGAAAAAAAAAAAAAGAAACGTGTATATAAAAAGATACATATTATATATTATTTTAAAAGGAGCAATTAGTTTGAGTTGAAATAAATAAGACAAAAGAAAGAAGGAAAACAAAAAAAGATTGGCGTAAATATTCAAAATGAATGAAGAACGCCAATAAACTTAAAACAACAACAACAACAAATGCACCCTCCAAATTCTTGCACCCCTAAGGGTGCACATTTTACGTTGAATGCCAGATAGTGCGCCCTATATGGAGCAGATTAGTACCCTCGGCCAACTACACGTAATCTGCACCCCAAATGTACCCCTATTTCTTAGTGTGTATTATCTCAGGCTTAATAACTCGCGTAGACTATTACAAATAAAGTCATGTCAAATGTGTTTGGTGATATGAATAAAACAATAATGGAAGATTGTTTTACTTTGTTTATGTTACAATTCGCGTGAGTCAGAAACAACCGACTCTGACCGAAATCTAACCGAAATACATGTATACTACCACTCCATTCCAAGTGGAACAACCATTCAAATACAGACGGTTTTTCGGCCTGAATTAATGTAATGTATACATTAATTTCAAATGTGATAATTACATGTCACATGTAACCAGATAACAAGTCTTACTGAGTACATCATCATTTATAATGTATAATAAAAAAATCATACTACTCTTAAGATCCATGTTGATCTTGTGAGCTGTTTCCATAATTAATTGATTTCATTATCGTTATTTGGTCCGGAAGTGGCGATTCTGATCAATGTATATGTGCATCACCGTTGCACAAAGTTATATTACTTAAATTGATTTTACTTCATATGATGTTACCACTTAGTGATATTTAAGATTGTAAGATTCTTCTGAATGATGTGTGATACAGTGATGTGTGATACAGCCCAACTTTGTACACGTGCCTATGGGAATATGAAAATTGAACTTTCTATATTTTGGGTGAGTAATTTGTCGTAAAATGTGGATTCCTAGATAGCTACGTAGCTTTAAAATCGTTAACTCATTTTTGTTTGCAAGTGGATTTAGCGCCTTTTGGAACTGAGCTCTTCATATAAGGTGCTACAGGCTAATTTGCCACCCGACCAAGTAACCATTTATATTCCTGAGTTGAAGGATTCAACATCCCTTTATAACGATATGATTCGGGGCTCCGCCCATCCCTGTATAATATAGGTGCAATGTACAAGGACGACTGCCCCAGGCATAACCTGATCCCCATCTCCCTTATCACCCCGGGGGTCGTCTTCACCGTCAAGAACCTGATCAACTTCAAGGTGCGAAGGCAGCGATCTCAACTGCCACCGAAAGAGCAGGAGGAATTCAAGCCAGGCAAGATGGAGAATGATATTAATATTGTCCTCAACATCTTCCTCGTCGTCTTCTTCATCTGCGGTGAGTTTGGGGCTTGTGTGTTTCCGAATGTAGGGTCCAACCCGCATTGACACTTCGATAGGTATATCGACACATTTCTCGCATATACCTCTCGCATCCTGACCCTTCAAGTGTTCCAAAAGTCATACTCAGCATAACGTAGATAAGTTGCGCATCCATGCATCAATACATTGACTTGACACATCGACACATACATACATTGACACCGTCATTAATATGTTGACACTTTGACACAAATACGCATTGACACTTCGACACATCCACATGTTGACACATCGACACATTGACATATCGACACATCGACATATTTGCATCGGCACTTCGACACATTGACACTTTGACACATTGACTCATCGACACATTGAAACATCGACACATTGACACTTTGACATATCGACACATTGACACTTAGACATATTGACACATCAATATATTTACATCGGCACATCGACATATTGACACTTTGACACGTTGACATATTGGCATATCAACATATTGCCACTAGTTGTAATTGATTGTTTGAACCTCGAAACATGGGCATACACGTATATCAAAACTCATCGACACATTGACACATCAACATATTGACACATTAACACTTAGACACATTGACATATTGGCATATCAACATATTGCCACTATATAATTGATTGTTTTACCCTCGAAACGTGGCCATAGACACATAATATTAAAACTGTAGGATGTAAAATAACGGATTTAAAGGTGAATGACAGTAGTAGGAAACGCCCCACCCCCTAAAAATGAAATGTACGCTCTTATTACCAACCATGTGAAAGAATATAGTTTTACTAATATGGGATTATACAAATTTGGCCAAGAAACCGCCTACTATTTGATATATTTGCAAAATTATAAATTGATCTGTTGCGGATAGATATCGCCAACGCGGAATCGCGCATACGCTACGTGCAATTGACCGCGTGCATTCGCTATACGGGCTTGTCCCCAGCTTTTCGATATCTCCAGTCCAGCGCTAGCGGCGCGGACAGGTGCGAACGGGCGGTGGATTTATACATTTCACGGGCGGGTATTGGATTTCTTCCGATATTGCTGCATTTAACGCATCGATAGGTTCGGATTTTACCACACAAGCCCTTTTTAGATACTTATTCCAAAATATTGATCAATTATAAATGTTTTCTGTAACTTTCCCAAAACTGTTATTCATCTTTAAAGCACCTTTAAAGAAATGGCAGCCATCTTGGACGCCATCTTGGATTTTATGTTGCCTTTGTTAGTACTGTTAGTCTGTTAGTCTATTAATTTAAAGGATTTCTGGACCTATTAAATCAAGAGATCATTAATATTCCAATTCTAGCATGCATATAAAATAAAAATATACAGCATTTGTTATGTAAATGGAGGCCATTTTGGAAGCTTGGGTTTTGAATGGCTTTTAATAAATTAATGGCGCTATCACTATTTTCAATGTATTGCTTGACTCTTAAATCGTTTTTAAAATTGTCTAGGCCGAGACCATTTGTTGAGAATCGTGTAAGCAGGGGGGGGGGGGGGGGGGGGGTCCGTAGAAAATTTTCGAAAACGAGACCGAGTACCTTCGAAATATTCGCGGCCGAGACCAGGATCCTTCAAAATGTTCGTGGCCGAGACCAGGATCTTTCAACATTTTCGAGGCCGAGACCATTGGTGATGATAGTCGAGGTCGAAGTGGTAAAATATTGACACATTGACACTTTAACACATCGATACTTTATGCATCCCGAGGAAACCCTATTAATTTCCATAGTTTTCCCAGGGAAATGGGACTCCCAAATCCCTGGTTTTCCTTTGTTATAACGGTGTCTTTTTCATAACTTTGTATACACAGGTTGCGTTTGGATCTTCGGGGTCCATGAGTCGTGCCATTTTGTTTTGTACTTTATCGCCTTCCTTGTGACCCATGCGTTGTGCCTACTCATCGTGTCATTGTGCCTCACTGGCTTCCTTGTTAAATGTTGCAAACTCCAAATTCTTCGAAGCCTAGACTGAGAATTTTCGCCGTTTTTGAAACCGAGACCAGGTCCAGTCCAAAATTGTCGAGGCCAGACCAGGATTTTTACACAAATTCCGAGGCCGAGACCAGGATCTTCGAGCCAGAATTATGCTAAAAAGAGTCAAATTATGCCAGAATTCGTAAAATTATGCCAGGCATAATGCCAGATGCCAAAAGGGTCAAAATTATGCTAGAAAGCATAATTATGCCAGAACTGGCCACATAGTGAAGTGCCTCCAGTTGATATTTGGTTTTGAATGTTGAGTTAGTCGACTGTAGTCACATCTGTGACATATATAGCTATGTGGGCGGGGGTAGGGGGGGGCACGGGGGCTGACGTCAGAACCATGTAGACATCTCCATCGCGGCAACATGCTGCTATACCCCTATGTGCATCAGCTTGATAGACTATTGAGTAGTCGACTGTGGTCATATATGTGAGGCGGCACGGGGGGGGGGGGGGGGCTGACGTACGTGGCCCCTACCCCAATTTTTTACAGAAACAGGGGGGGGCACATATGGGGATACAACAAATCTGTAAAAAAAAATAAAAAATACACAAAGAGTGCCCCCAATTATTTCTGCCCCCCCCCCCCCCCCCACCCCATCCTCAATCAGTCCGCCCATGCACGTTCGCCATAGAGTCATGCAGTACATGCACGTGAACTCGCGCATGTTGACTCCGGGTGTCAGCAGTTGTCGACTGCCGTCAGAAAAAGAACACACAATGATATTGTTTGTATTATGTTAGAACTGGTATATTCTTATACAAACATGCTCCTGTTGTTGTTTTACCCGCATATGCCCCAGCTTGACCAGACCAGGGTGTATTAGCATAATTATATCCACAGTCTCATACACAGACCAATATGAAATCGGGCGTTTTCTGGGCCTCTTTTACATTAAAGGGTACCATCATCCTAACATAAATTTTGTTACTTTATCAAAGAAAACAGACAACAACAATTATTGGTCTAAAATGTACTCTGTAAGTTGCCTTCATACCATAATGGCACTAAAAGCCTGTCCCGAATGAGAACATTGTTCTAATAATCGAGAATAAAATTACTTTCAGATGAGTCATGGGTAATGCGGCTATCAAAAGATTGGTTAGAATTACTCTAATGTTTGCTTATGCTCAGAAGTAGTAATTTCGATTTTGATGTTCTTGTTCTGTATTATTCTGCCACGTGCCTATAATATCACATGTATAGAGTACACAGCTGTTATTTTTTCCGGAAGTCAATAGTAAACAAATATACCATGCATTGAGAGCCACTAGTTGAAATTATGGATTCCGAGGTAACAGGAAAAGCACTATTCTCTAAGGGGCGCAGCCCCGAAGAAAATAGTGTTTTTCTGTCACCGAGGAATCCATAATTTCAACTATTTTATGGTTATACTTTTATACGCATTAACAACTAATGCGCGCCCAAATGCAAAACACGCGCATCAAAGTGAATAATTAACCCGCTTTACATACACACGTGTAATTGAATGGGGAAATTATACAGCTAGTGCAGTGCACCGCTGCAAGTTAATTGTTGTATGACAAATTACTGTCACGTCTCTATAATATTCTTTGGAACTTATTGATATTCACGGGTGAAAATATTTTGTATTTCTTTTTAAATTACTCTTTGGGAAATCTCGTCGAGCATCTTCCGCAAGCTAAAACAAGACCTCCGCTCGCAGGAAGCTTTTATAACACGCATCTCTATGACCATGGAATAAATGTGCTATACCGTGACGTCATTTTCATGGTATAGTGCACTATACCATGAAAATGACGTCACGGTATAGCACATTTTCCATGGGTATTACTATGTTTAGTCACATGACGCCATGTAGATCAGTCACTGAAAAGGATTTCATTAATGAAGGATATAATATTGTATATTTTTTATTAAGCGATCATTTCATGTATAAAAAAATTATTTACTATTTTGTATTTCGTATCACTAAGACGTGTTATATTTACGATGTATTTACGTACCCCGAAATACATGAAATACCCTGAAATACAATGTATGTAATAATGTATAAAATTTTGTTATTATGCTCATATTATGTATTATAGTATACTTATAGTCGATGTTTTATGTGGTGCAAGTTTATATACATGACTGTAGGTCTAAAGTTCGTTCAATATATGCATATAGTTTTAATAAAAATATAAATAATTAGCGCAAGTATAGTGTCTTGATTAAGCAATCATTTGGTGGTTTATGACGGGT
The DNA here is from genome assembly GCA_037951105.1 of Echinarachnius parma. Lineage (NCBI taxonomy): Eukaryota > Metazoa > Echinodermata > Echinoidea > Clypeasteroida > Echinarachniidae > Echinarachnius > Echinarachnius parma. Next base: position 36,220 of record JBAMJV010005124.1, on the reverse strand, counting down.
GTATGAACTGAAGAAAGACTTGCAAACATACTTCCATTAATTAATTATTTCCTTTCACATAATTCTGTCCACTCATAAAAGCACCAAAGTTTGTATGTACATGTAGGTTTTAGCACTTCTTGCTCTCTTTATATATCAGTGATACCTCATAGAACAGGCAACTTGGGCCCATTGGCCCGAATTCTCATCAGTGGCTCAACTTGAGCCTGGCCTAAACAGCGATGGTCCCCGGATATATTATAATGGTTTCCTTTCATTATTCAGTCAATCCCTTGAGTTCTGATTATACACATCAGGACAATGGGCCCTTTGAAATTCAGTCATAGTATAGTCTGTCATCAGTCAAATTGCGTCCTGGATCATCCTGGACATTGTATATTGCTGGTGACTTGTTTTACTATGACTGAATTTCAAAGGGCCCATTGTCTTGATGCATATAATCAGAACTAAGGGGAATGACTGGATAATGAAAGGAAACCATTATAATATCTCCAGAGATCGTAGCAACGAGACAATAGGTCTGCTGGTGCAAAATGTTACCGGAAGTCTTTGTCTTTTTAGGCCGAGCTCATGTTGAGCCACTGATAATAATTCGGGCCAGTGAATTTACCTTGTTATATCATAGGTCTTGTTGTATCAGTGCTTGACAATAATAAAATACATATAACCTGGACCTGTGTAATTACCTCGCTATATCAGGTACCGTGTTATAACAGAGCTCGTTAACAATAGGTTCCACTGTATTTTACAAGCATGGAACTCATCAATTCATCGATCGACCTTCTACCATTAATACACCCATTGATGCACAGCGACAGGCTTTCTTTAAACAACAATATCAACATTTAATAATCATGAAGTGAAAAGATGGACACCGAATTGATAAATAAAAAATACAAAAATCGGAACGGGGCACTTCCCAAAATAAAGTAACAAAAAATGTCCATCGGATAGGTTGTCTTTTCCGATGAAGAACGAAACCAAGAATAGTCATTTTGGTCGTGTAGTTTTTGATTTAGGGCGTTCTGAGTTACACCATGTCAGGTTCCCATTTTGGTCAATTTTTTACCGAGTCATTGCCCGATAATTCGCACTTACTGCCCGTTATAACATCGGACAACTGTGCCCATTCTTTCGTTTCACAGCTGAATGCACACTAACAATGGCGCGCGTACTGCTCCACTATAACGAGCCATGAGTGCGAATTATCGGGCACTGATTAAGTAAAAGTTGACAAAAATGGGAACCTGACATGGTGTCACTCACAGCGCCCTAAAACAAAAAAACAAAAAACGGGGCCCTAGTCGTATATTTTCCCTTTGGATGTCACTAATAACGAAAATAATCAATGTTTCTTTAAACCAATATATCAGCGCTGCTAGAGACTGCCATGTTTTCCAACGGTACCGTATGAAACGTCATCTGAACGCATATGAGCGTGAACTAACACAAGCGGGTTATGTAACCGCACACTGCTGTTGTTGAATCTGATGCTATGTCAGTGGTAGTAACCCGCTTTTGTTAGCGCATGCTCAGATGCGCCCAAATGACGTTTCATCTGGTACAGTTGGAAAATATGGCAGCCTCCGGTGTACAGTCAAAACAGATAACAGTAGTTTCAAAAGAGGGAATTTATGACTAGAAATGACGGGAATTATGCATTTATCAGTAACAGTAATAGAGTACAGAAGCCATGACGTCATAAAAATCTTTTTTGGGAATTTTCAAATTTGAACTTCATTTTCAGAAAGAGCATAAACAATCATGTCTAAATACCGAAAAGCAATTGAATATGTTACGTATTGGCTGAGATATGCCCATCCTAATGAATTTTACTTCAATGGGCGATCAGTGTTATATTGCACTGGTTCATAGAGTTATGAACCAGAGCACTATAACACTGATTGCCTATTGACAACAAAAATCATTCGGATGGCCATATTTCAGCCAATACTTAACATATTCATTTGATTTTCGGTATTTGGACTTTATTTGTTATGCTCTTTCTGAAAATGAAGTTCAAATTTGAAAATTCTAAAAAAAGATGTTTATGACATCATAGATGACATCACACTTCACCACTCTATACCGAAAATGCGTTTGGTTCCCCTTTAAAGGGATCTAGTAACATTGTCCAAATCCTCAAAATCCAATTGAAATTATAGCGGTTCCGTCATACCTTGCATGTTATAATCGTGTTAGCTAAAGAGGCATGGGACAGGTTTTGGTTTTTCGAATTTCCCTTTCATTAAAAATTATATTTACGATTGAAATGTAATATATTAAACTATCCACTTGATATTCGTAACCGTGTACAAAATCAGCGCAATGAGTTAATGAATATCACTTTGCATCTTTGCTAATTTCATAACTTGATATTTTCACACAATACCCGGTGGATGGATCAGATAACAACAATATTCATTATATCAACCATTCATTACTTTTTGCACATGTCAACAAAGCTACTAGATCCCTTTAATATTGGTATATTTCTCAAACTGAACTAAAATATCTCCCAAATTATGCACGACTCAATGCAATCCTGAATTGTTCTTGTGTCCGTGATCACGGATTCACGACTTATTTTGAAGCAGAAGACTGAACCGGCCATCAAGTGGAAATAAATGTCCAAACTATATACATGTAGTAGCTTTGTTTTGACATTTGCAAAAAGAGATGAATAGTTCATCAAATAAATATGTTCGTAATCTGATATGTCCATAGTAATGAGTGAACATTTACAGTTAAATGGATGTTATAATATGGCCGAGAAATAAACGAAAATGCAAACTGATATTCGCGCACTCCTTGTACTTAATTTTAACATACTAAGTAGTTAAAACTTTCCAGTGGATACTTAAATATCCAAACACTTCAATCATCTATCAAATATCTTTTTAACGGGATGGAAATTCGAAACCAAACCTGATCCATGCTTCTATTCGTAACACGAATACAACCAAATATGAGGGAACCATTGGTATACACATGCATGTGGTAAGTACGTTTTGTGGATTTGGACAATATGCCATGCTGTCCTAGGGCGAAACAATTCGTGGGTCTAGTCGTGGGGAGTCGTGTCCAATGTGACCACTCTTTTATGTCAGTGGTAGTCATCCGCTTTTGTTAGCGCAAGCTCAGATGCGCTCAGATGACGTTTCATAATGGCAGCCTCCAGTGTGCAGTCAAAACAGATAACAATAGTTTCAAAAGAGGGAATGTATGACTAGAAATGACGGGAATTATGCATTTATCAGTAACAGTAATATAGCAAAAATGTCAGCGTTTGGTTCCTACACTGGACCCAAAAATTAACTCAACTTTTTCACATTATGATCATATCTTAAAATCCTGTCCATAAAAATGTACCCAAATGACACATCGGATTACTTGAATACTCTACTCTAAACACATATCAGTAACCAATCAGTTTCCCAACTGACACAACCGCAAAAAACACTGACATCGAACAACTTCCGGGACCACATGTCTGAGAAAGGGACAATGAAGAGAGGAACAATCTCCCCCAAGCCTGTATCAGAAACCGGGTGGACAGCGTATCAGAAGCACTGAATGATTCCAAGCATCAACATATTGATGTCTGTGTTTGGGTAATTGACATTACCTTCATTTCAATTTGTTTTGACTTCCTCACCTGTTACCGAAATTTCTAGGCTGTGACATGATACAGCTCACGGTTCAATGCCAGTGCATTTTTCAGTTCTGTCAGTAAGGTAACCGTTTGGATATTGAAATGTCATTGGAGTAGGGTATTTAAGTAATCCTGTGTGTCATTTTGGTTAATTTTGATGGACAGATTTTCAAGATATGCCCATGTGAAAACTATAAGTTTGTTTTTGGGCCTTGTGTAATTAAGTAACGTTGTCCAAATCCTCAAAATGTAATTGAAATTCTGGTGGTTCCGTCAAACCTTGCATGTTGTAATCGTGTTAGCTATATAGCATGCGACAGGTTTCGGTTTTTCGAATTTCTCTTTTATTACAAATTATATTTACGATTGAAGTGTACATATGTTAAAGTATATATTGGGTAGTATAGTATACATTATAATCAACCATCCATTACTTTTTGCACATGTCAACAACGTTACTAGATCCCTTTAATATTGGTATATTTCTCAAACTGAACTAAAATATCTCCCAAATTATGCACGAATCAATGCCATCCTGAATTGTTCGTGTGTCCATGATCACGGACTTTTGAAGCAAAAGACTGAACGGTGCACCTATTACACAGAAGGCACACGGTAAAATACTGAAGGGATGACAAAAAAGTACACGGTAATATATTGTTTAGATGTTGTCACCTATCACCTGGGTGACGAGGTACTCAGTAAAGTACCGTCTGAGGGGTTAGGGTTAGGGTTAGGGTTAGGGTTAGGGATAGGATCACTGTACAGATTATCCCACCGTGTCCATCAGATTACAGAAGATGTCATCCCTTCAGTATTTTACCGTGTGCCTTTCTTTTTTTTTACGGTGGCTTACTGTGTGCTTTTTGTGAATCGGGTGGAACCGGCCATCAAGTGGAAATAAATCTAAATGTTTATACATGTAGTAACTTTCTTTGACATGTGCAAAAATACATGATGCGTCCACTGAGTAAGCAGTAAACATTTAAAGTTAAATGGAAATTATAATGTTGCCGAGAAATGAGCGAAAATGCAAACTGACACTCGCGCACTCCCTTGCGCTGATTTATAAGACAGTTAGAACTTTACAGTGGATAATTAAAAATCCAAACACTTCAATCATCGATCAAATATCTTTTTAACGGGATGGAAATTCGAAAAACCCAAACCAGATCAATGCTTCTATTGGTAATACGAATACAACCAAATATGAGAGAACCACTATACACATGCATGAAGTAGATGTGTAAGTACGTTTTGTGGATAATGTTTTTGGACAATGTATGCCATGCCATGCCTCAGTGGGTACGATATGAAAAGCTTCGTGCACATTCAATGGAACAAAAGAATCGCATCATAGTTGAACTCGCGAAATAGAACGCACCGTATTATATTCTATAGAGAATATAATGAAACTGCATACCACCAAATACGCATTACATTTCGTCAGAATATGAGAACAGAACTATGAGGGGAAATTCGTGGTTGTGTTTGCGCATAATAATATACATACAGAATAATATATCAATAATCAAATAGAACAAGTTCAACGGCGCCGATATACTACGAAGCGTATATTATTCATTCTATTAAACATTGCAGCTTGGCCTTTCCAGTATTCTAAATATCATGGCAAGTATAACGATTTGACAGTTTAGTTATTATTATTCTCCATAAACTCTGACGCATATTTATCGTAAAATTATGTGTTTTGTGCAAACAAATTTGGTGTGCATATTATAGACTACAGCCCCGTTAGTGTTACCGTTTTGACGGTGGTTGATACAAATAAATAAAATTAATAAAACATAATATAACTGCGAATGAACATGGTATTAAAAACATATCATGATCTGTTTTCATTATTGCAAAGATTTACATTATCAGAACTGTATATAGACGGCAAACTAATTAAGAATGTTTGTCTTTTAATATAATCATCACAGAATATGATAATTTTGTATAAAATTATACCATAATATGCATGATACATTAGGATTTAATGATATATAGGCCCTAATTATATTTATGTTGCGGTGAACTATCACCTGACTGCTCAACATTATGATAAGGGTGACTGATGACTTGATCGGGCATATGACTCGGTGGTATAGCGTCCGTCTCATGCACGGGAGGTCGTGGGTTCAAATCCCGGCCCGGTTATAATAGCAAAGGCCATCATAACAAAAGAGTATACTGCCTTAGTCGCTAGCCAGGTGCACATCCATCATACATAGAGTGGATAATAGGGTAATAGAAGGGGTAATAGTAACATTAATGTTATGCAACGGTTAGTGTCGGCTGCACTTGGTAAATAAAACGTTATCATTATAATCATTACTTATCACTATGATCGAAGGCTGAAGACGACCAGGATGTCACACTCCATCTTGGGTCTATACATCCACCATCCTACGAGGCAACGGATGATGCAAGTAAGTCAGCTTCAATGCCGTTACATGATATATAAGTTCCAGATATAATACCAGATGAAGAGAGAGCTAGCAGAAAGGAGGTCTTGATCTGATGGTGATCAAACTCCAACTCCTCCTCTTAATCCAGGGGCACACATTAATATAGCTTGACCAGGGTAGTTTCAATACAAGGGATGTTGTTCAGAGAAGGGGAGGGGTGATTTACTACTCGACACCTGCCATGTGCTCAAGGACGGGACATCAAAGGTGTTTGTCCAGGGAAAGGGATCATCAACATTATTAGGGAGCAGACGGAAGTCTGGTCTGGGGGATCATATTGACCATAAAACATTGGGGGTATACTAGCTAGGATTACATTACATTTGAGGGTCAATGGTCTGAAGATGGGCATGTGAGGGTAATATTACTTTTACTAAGAAGGGGGGAGGGATATTTGGACTACTACTACATTACAATAAATATCAATTTCGTCATTTTCGCTCTTCGCTCCGCTTCGGTGACTGTCTCATTTACAGTCATCAATATGTCGCGGTGTTACACTAAAAACAAATATTTGTAATATTTCTGGAAAAATATGAATGGGAATGAAATAATTTGTTGTTTCCTGTTTATTAGCCCATAGGGCTATTATATGGATGCTAAATAGCAGCATTATCTTTTACCACTAATTAATCTAATCAATATCAATTTGGTCACGGTGTTACGTTTTGTGTAACACCGTGACGCTACCTCCTGGATCTCCATTGACATAGTACAGTAGACATAATCAAATAATGCAAGATATTTTTGTTACAAATAAACTTTGTACAATCCATGTATTCAGAGGTACGGATTATTGGATATGTTTTTGGGCCATGACGTCAAAGGTCAAAGGTCTAATAAATATGCAAAAAATATATTATTCTCAAGATAGTTTAAGAATCCTTGAAGGATAACATGATACTAATACTGGTATGCGTCCAGTGAAGTACATGACCTGATTAGGGAATGGGGTCATGGGAGGTCAATGGTCAACGGGTCAAATTATTGTGTGTTTTTTTCTCACAATTAAAGGGGTAGTTTAGTTTTGGTAGAGAGGGCGCTGCACATCACAATTTTTTTGTGAGGTAATGAAAAACTGAGTGCCGAATTCGAAAGAACATGCCATTTTAATGGCAGAATAAACTTTATTTGGTCAAAATCGGTCCAGAAACGGCTGATATATCAATAAATATATCTGATCTTATAATTATTTGGGGCCCAAATAATTAGATGATTTTTTTCAAAAAATTTAAAAAATGCTTACACTTTTTTAAAAATTTTCAAAAGCGTTTTTTAAATAATTGTTGATGATCTCTCTATTTAATCATTATTTCAATAAAACATCACATGCATAATTTTGTATTAAAAATGGTTGAAACCAATGCCTTTTTAGAGAGCGCCCTCTTGTATTTTAATGGCTCTTTTTGAATGATAACAGGCTTTTTACTTATTCGTTTGTAATTTGGTATACCTATCGAGCATGGTGGAGTTATAACTATTAGTTTATAATGTTACTGTCCAGGTTTGGTTACTAAAGTTCAGCCTTACCAAAACTGTACTACCCATTTAAGGGAATAGTTGAGTTTTGGTAAAGAGAGTACAGTTTTGGTCAAACTGAATTTTAGTAACCAAAATCTGCACTATTACATTACAAACTGATAGTTATAACTCCACTAGTGCTCGAAAGGAATACAAAATTACGAATGACCTAGTAAAAAGCCTGTTATTATTAAAAAAGAGTCGTTAAAACTCAAGAGGGCGCTCTCTAAACCCTCATCGGTTTCAACCATTTTAAATGAAATATTGTGCATGTGATGTTTTGTTGAAATAGTGATTAGATAGATAATCAACAACTATTTAAAAACCTCTTTCTAACATTTTTGAAAAGAGGAAGCATTTAAAAAAAAAAATTTAACGGTTGGTGCAAAATCATCGAATAATTGTGGGGCCCCACAATTATTACAAATGGTTATGTTTATGGATATTTCAGCCATTTCTGAACCTATTTTGATCAAATAAAGATTATTCTGTCATTAAAATTGTATGCTCTTCCGAATTTGACATTCAGTTTTTCATTATCTCACAACAAAATTATTTTGTGTAGCGCCCTCTATACCAAAACTCAACTATCCCTTTAAGTTCCAGAATCAATGTTAGAAAGAGTACTGAAGGTAAAAGATAATTTTCTGAAAATGTTTGGGGCACAGGTCAAAGGTTACTCGGATAATTACCCATTCAAAGACAAAAATTTACTGACACTGAAATCATGTTACATGAAACAAATCACTTGCAAATATGCACTGTGCAGACAGAAAATTAAAAATGTGTACGTTATTTTGAGAAACAAGGTCAAAGGTCTCATAGTTATGTCCTAAAACATTTTTTTATCATTAGAAGGCAATATGCTGCAAATTTGTGTCATGCGGACGATCATTTAATAGCATCTTGGATATATCACCAATTCATCTAGTTCTTTATTGATTCTGGATCACTACATTAAAATTATATCATATTATTCATCTCTTTAATATCTCCCATAAAACATGTACAATCAGAGGTCACGGCGTTACTGTCAAGGTGTTACCATGCACAGATATGTTTATGATATCTATTTACTATGAGCATTTGATTTTTTCTACATTTTTATTTGGATGTTCTAGCTTGATGTCTAGTGTATGGTGGCATTATAGGGACACTTTGGCCAAATTTTGGCCAAAGTTTGGCCAAAATTTGGCCAAATATTCGCCAAATTTTGGCCAAATTTTGGCCAAATATTGGCCAAAATTTGGCCAAATTATACACATTTGGCCAAAATTTGGCCAAATTTTGTGTTATTTGGCCAAATTTTGGCCAAAATTTGGCCAAAATTTGGCGAATATTTGGCCAAAATTTGGCCAAAATTTGGCCAAATAACACAAAATTTGGCCAAATTTTGGCCAAATTTTGGCCAAATTTTGGCCAATTTTTTTTATATTTGGCCAAAAATTGGCGAATATTTGGCCAAAATTTGGCCAAAATTTGGCCAAAATTTGGCCAAATTTTGGCCAAATTTTGGCCAAATTTCGCTCCAAAAGTCATACCTATTTTCAGTTCCATAGGCGGCTACTGGTACTGTATACGGAATTACAGTTTTAATAACGTAGCTCCTACTTGTTTATTAAGGTTACCTGTTTATAGCGTCCACACTTCTTGTCTGAATTGGATGATCACTATACACAGGTTTGATTTGGGACCTGTCTATAAAGGTCACCTGGTTATAGCGGCCAATTTTCTTTTTTCCGTATGGTGGTAATTATACACAGGTATGAATGTAAACGATATTTTGGGACCTGTCTGTAATGGTCACATGTTTAAAGCGGCCAATTTTTCGTTTCTCTTTAGTGGTCATCGGTTTGACTGTTGAACGATATTTTGGGACCTGTCTATAAAGGTAACCTGATTATAGCGGCCAATTTTCTTGTTAACCTATGGTAGTCATTATATTACACAGGTATGACTGTAAATGATGTATTGGGACCTGTCTATAAAGGTCACCTGGTTATAGTGGCCAATTTTCTTTTTTATACCCGGGAGTTGACTGTAAACTGTCTATAAAGGTCACCTGATAGTAATGGCTAATATTTGTTTTCTCTTTGGTGGTCATATCCACAGGTATCGTCTATGAAACCGCCGTGGCTAATGTATGTTGCGGCAGAATTACACTTATATTTTAAAGTGGTAATAGTTTGTGTATTATGTGATACATATTATATTCCCTGTATAAATGCATTATACTCCCTGTATACTTGTAGTATACAGCCTGATTAATACAGCCCTATAGTTGAATACAGTGCAGAAACAAAGGGGTCTCTGTGCTGGCCAGGGGGGCAAACAGAGATAAGCAGGAAGTTCTCCCTGCCTGGATGTTTACTTTAGTGATAACATTGACCATGCCTTCTTTGTCAGTGGGGGGTAGTAATAAAACATAGCCCGTTGACTGCGAGCCATGCGAGCCATGTGGCCGGGATACGCGTATAGTTCGCCGCCGTTCAATTCACCCCCTAGCAGCTCTCATATCGCCCTTCTACGAGCTCCCCTCAGCTTAAAGAAAGAGAAAACAAATATTAGCCACACTATTATCAGGTGACCTTTATAAAGAGGTCCCAAAATATAGTTTACAGTCAAACCTGGGTATAATGACCACCATAGGGAAACAAGAAAATTGGCCGCTATAACCAGGTGACCTTTATATAGACAGGTCCCAACATATAATTTAAATTCATACCTGTGTATAATGACCACCATAGGTTAACAAGAAAATTGGCCGCTATAAGGTTACCTTAAATTTATAGACAGGTCCCAAAATATCGTTCAACAGCAAAACCTGGATATAATGACCACTACAGACAAAAGAAAAATTAGCCGCTTTAATCATGTGACCATTATAGACAGGTTCCGAAAATTCCGTTTATGGTTAAACCTACGTGTATAATGACTAAGGAAATCAAGAATAGTGGCCACCATAAACAGGTGACCTTTATAGACCAGTTAATTAAATAACATACAGTAAAACCTTTGTATGGTCACCACCCAAGGGAAAATATAAATGTGGCCGCTATAAACAGGTGATCTTTATAGACAACTTCCATAAAACAGTGTAGAGTGACCACCCGAAGGAAACAAGGATTGTGGGCGCTAAAATCAGGTACCTTTTAATAGACAGGTTCCATAAAAATCATAGGCCTAGTCAAACCTGTGTATAGTGACCATCCAATGCAGACAAGAAGTGTGGGCGCTATAAACAGGTAACCTTTATAGAAAAGGTCATGAACTTGTGTTATTCCGTATAGGGAAATTTTGGCCAAATTATACACATTTGGCCAAAATTTGGCCAAATATTCGCCAAATTTTGGCCAAAATTTGGCCAAATTTATACACATTTGGCCAAAATTTGGCCAAATTATACACATTTGGCCAAAATTTGGCCAAATATTCGCCAAAATTTGGCCAAAATTTGGCCAAATTTATACACATTTGGCCAAAATTTGGCCAAATATTCGCCAAAATTTGGCCAAATTATACACATTTGGCCAAAATTTGGCCAAATATTGGCCAAAATTTGGCCAAAATTTGGCCAAATTTATACACATTTGGCCAAAATTTGGCCAAATATTCGCCAAATTTTGGCCAAAATTTGGCCAAATTTATACACATTTGGCCAAAATTTGGCCAAATATTCGCCAAAATTTGGCCAAAATTTGGCCAAATTTATACACATTTGGCCAAAATTTGGCCAAATATTCGCCAAATTTTGGCCAAATTTTGGCCATATTTGGACAATTGCTCCGGTGCCAATTGCTCCAGCGAGAATTGCTCCGACCTCAATTGATCCAGCGAGAATTGCTCCGACCTTAATTGCATGTACTCCAGTGATAATTGCTTTGGCGACGACCTTAATTGGCGACGACCTTTAACGCCATGCCGGATGATGATTTTTTCGATTTATTTAGACCTTCTTCTACAGCTTTGGCACCAGATATGTCAACACCTTCAACTACGTATGATAACTTTGTTGCTAACAGTTTGAATGCATCTTCCGAAGAGTTAAAGTATGAATTCGATAATGATTTAGCTCGAACTCCTTCGTCCGAGTACATAACAGAAAACCAACTAAAAAACATTGTAAAGGACTTTGCAACTCACACTTTCTCATTAATACACTTGAATATAAGAAGTTTAAATAAACATTTTGATGAATTACAACAGCTTTTAATTAACTCGTCTAATCAGTCTTTCTCAGTAATAGACCTCACAGAGACTTGGCTATCCCCAAATTCTAAACATTCTTTGGCTTTAAGTGGATATAATTTAGTCGTAAATAATAGACAAAATAGAACAGGAGGCGGTGTTGCTTTTTATGTATTAAATAATTTGGATTTCATTGTTCATGATGTAATTAGTTGTATGAATGAAATAATTGAGTCCCTCTTTATTGAAATTATAATTCCTGGAAATAAAAATATAATTATAGGTGTCATTTATAGACCGCCAAGTTCTAACACTAATGACTTTTTAACTTACATGGCAGAATTGCTTAGTAACCCTATTTTCGCCCATAAAGATTCTTTTATAATGGGAGATTATAATATAGATTTATTGAAACATGATCATTGTAATACATCTCAAGAATTTTTGGAAACTTTTTTGTCGGAATCCTTTTTGCCTCTCATCTCCAAACCCACTGGATATTGTATATAGTATATAGTATATAGTATATTGCTGTATAAGCTCATTTTGTTCCATTATATTATGTATTGAATTGTAAATCAATATTTTCGTTATATTATCATGTACTGAATTGTAAATCAATATTTTGTTATATTATGTTCTGAGAAAGATGAAATAAAACGAATTTGAATTGCTCCGGTGATAATTTCTCTGAACCTAAATTGCTCCGGTGACAATTGCTCCGGCGACAATTGCTCCGACCTCAATTGCTCCTGTGACAATTGCTCCGACCTTAATTGCATGTACTCCAGTGATAATTGCTTTGGCGACGACCTCAATTGCTCCGGTGATAATTTCTCTGAACCTAAATTGCTCCGGTGACAATTGCTCCGGCGACAATTGCTCCGACCTCAATTGCTCCAGCGGGAATTGCTCCGACCTCAACTGCTCCTGTGACAATTGCTTAATTACAAGTACTCCAGTGATAATTGCTTTGGCGACACTAGCTCCAACATTGAAAGAGGAAGCCAGGGAGACAGATACTTAGTATTGCACTTGATCCCCCCCCCCCCCCCCCCCCGCCCTAAAAAAATTACATTACAAGGAAGGGATATTACGCTCTTTCATTCATTATGTGAAAGTTAATTCCTTAAACCAATCATGAGGGTAGTTAACTGCCCAAATCCAAAGTCTTTCGGAGGGGGTGGGGTGGGGTGGTGGGGGGGGGGGGGGGCTGTACTAGCCACTCATTCAGAATTTCTAGCTATGCACATTAAAGGGGTAGGGGTAAGGCTGAACTTTAGAAACCAAAATCTGCACAGTAACGTTACAAACTAATATAACTCCTTGCCCGAAAGGTATACAACATTACAAACGACTTAGTAAAAAGCCTGTAAGTTATAAAAAAAAAATTAAGAGCCGTTAAAACACAAGAGGGCGCTCTTTAAAAAAACATGATTTCAATCATTTTCATACAAAATTATGCATGTGATATGTTGTTGAAATTGTGATAAAATAGAAAGATCATCAACAACTTTCCGCTTTTAATTTTGTTTGATTTTTTACAATGTGTGCTGGTTTGCATTGTATCCTATGACCGGGGTAATAATAGTGTAAAGCGCTCTTAAATATTATTATTATTATTTTATATGTTATAAGTAAAAAGCCCGTTGTCATTCAAAAGGAGCCATTAAAACACAAGAGGGCGCTTTCTAAAAAGGCATTGGTTTCAACCATCTTTCATACAAAATTATGCATGTGATGTTTTATTGTATCAATGATTAAATAGAGAGATCATCAACAACTATTTAAAAAACGCCTTTGAACATATTTTGAAAAAGTGCTAGCATTTTTTTAATTTTTCGAAAAAACCACTTAAAGGGGTAGTTTAGTTTTGGTAAGGCTGAACTTTAGTAACCAAACATGGACAGTAACATTATAAACTAATAGTTATAACTCCACCATGCTCGAAAGGTATACAAAAGTACAAACGACTAAGTGAAAAGCCCGTTATCATTCAGAAAGAGCCATTAAAACACAAGAGGGCGCTTTCTAAATAGGCATTGGTTTCAACCATTTTTCATACAAAATTATGCATTTGATGTTTTATTGAAATAATGATTAAATAGAGAGATCATCAACAACTATTTAAAAAACACTTTTGAACATTTTTGAAAAAGTGCAAGCATTTTTTAAATTTTTTGAAAGATCGTCGAATTATTTGGGCCCCAAATAATTATTAGATCAGATATATTTATTGATATTTCAGCCGTTTCTGGGTTTTTGACCAAATAAAGTTGATTCTGCCATTAAAATTGCATGTTCTCTTAAATTCGACACTCAGTTTTTCATTACCTCACAAACAAATTGTGATGTGCAGCGCCCTCTCTACCAAAACTAAACTACCCCTTTAATTATTTGGGCCCCAAATAATTATAGGTTCCGATATATGTATTGATATTTCAGCCGTTTCTGGGTCGATTTTGACCAAATAAAGTTTATTCTGCCATTAAAATTGCATGTTCTCTCAAATTCGACACTCAGTTTTTCATTACCTCACAAAAAAAAATTGTGATGAGCAGCGCCCTCTCTACCAAAACTAAACTACCCCTTTAAATTGCATGTTCTTTCAATTTCGACGCTCCGGTTTTCATTGCCTCACACCAAATTGTGTTATGCAGTGCCCTCTCTACCAAAACTGAACTACCCCTTTAAAATTGAGCTGTCAATAGCCTACTATTTTGTCCAATACACAATTTTGAGTTCATAAGTAACACAAATCCTAAAGCTTCCCCCTCGACCTCCATTTAAATAACTAATGTGGGACTTTTGTGAATGATTCAGGTTCCGGCAAAGCACTTTATTGCAATGTGCGCTGAAAATAACAGAAGCAAATAATTAACATTAAACTTCGCTGGTCACTTTTGCTCGTCGAAGATGTCAACATGACGGATCAACCCCCCCCCCCCCCCCCCCCACCCATAATAATTTAATAAATTACTTTATGAACGTGAGAATTACCAAGTCTTAGCTTATACAATTATCTTTTTCTTCTTTGGCCCACTAGTATACAGATACAAAAAACAAAACAAAACTTTCCTAAAACCGGGGGGGGGGGGGGGGGGGGGGGGGGATGATTGTACATGTCACCCCCCACCTTGTGAGGTGGGGGATGCATACCCCGCACCCCCCCCCCCCCCCCCCCCCCCCCCGTTGTCTAGACTACGCCTCTGGCTACTACCACCCGAGAGGTCATATGAGGTATAATAAGGATTCGGGCCATTGGTTCCAACCTTTTTAAATAAAATATTGTGCATGTGATGTTTTGTTGAAATAGTGACTATTTAAAAACTCTTTTGTAAATTTTGAAAAGAGGAAGCAATCTAGGGCCCTACAATTATTAAAAATTGTTATATTTATGGATATTTTAGCCATTTCTGAACCGATTTTGATCAAATAAAGTTTATTCTTTCATTAAGATTGTATGTTTTTTTCAAACTTGACACTCAATTTTTCATTTTTATCGACAAAGAAATATGTTGTGTAGCGCCCTCTATACCAAAACTCAACTATCCCTTTAACTTTAGAATCATACAAGTTTATCTAAAGTAAATTATATAAGACCAAACAAATGTATCTTGTGTATAAATATTAATTTCCATATGAGTATTGTATAATCAAAACAATCTTAATAATAACCTAATCCAATAATAACTAATTAAATTAATTCCTTATAAATCAATACATAATTAGTTCAAGTGCTTGAAGTAAGTCTATTTACATTACATAGTATATTACATACTGAGAAAATGAAATAATATTTAGATATTGGCGAAAATATTCAAATTGAATAAACCGCCAATAAACCCCAAACAACAACAAACAAACAAAATATATTCATAATATACGGATCTACGGATGGTACAGTCGATGATGGCGTTTGTTCTCATCACTATGGTGGCATTGAAGGGACATTTTGGCCAAATGTTAAGCCAAATTAGACACATTTTGTCCAAAATTTTGGCAAGTTATTGCCAAATTCTGGGCGATTCTCACAGTTCCCCTCCAATACATTGACACACACTTGCCAGTGTCTTAGGCGGACAGGTATACCGTAGTGTGTACACGCTTTTGTGTATGGGGGAATATGGGGGTCTATCAATTTTGCCAAAAGTGGGGGTGTAGGTTTTGAGAGCAAGTGAATTTAAGTAACACACAGTTCAATTTTACCATGGAGGGGCGTTTGAGAAATACTTTTCATGAGGTATATGTCATCATATTAAAACTTGAGTGTAAACTCTAAAGAGAATAATAATAAAGGATTCATTGTCCACGTCCATTGGACCTAACGTCAAGGCATATCGATTGTTCAGATATGGGCAAATAAAATATCTCCCTTTGTCTGATATAAGTAACGTACATTATTTTGTTCAGAGGCATGAACTGGGCTACAATTATAATATACGAACAGTGGCGTAGATCTGTTTGGACAAGTGGGGATGATGCGACGGAGCAGAGCGATCAAGTCCGAGGGCGTGAAAGAGGAGAGAGAGGGGGGTGTAGGGAGCTTTTGCAATTTTCACTCAAATATGCAATCTGGTGCATATCTTTGAAGCAACTACGATACTGTTATACTAGAATTTTAAGGAAGCATGATTGGACCGAAATACATACACAATACAGCATAGGCGAAGGGTGTTCACTCCCCCTCCCCACAAGGGCCTGCACACACATCGGTCCTTCGGCTCCGGCTCGAAGTATAACACTTTCTCGCCCTCCATACGAAAATATCCGTGCGCTCGGCCGCCTATAGTATGATACAGTTCACTAATAAACAAATTTTAATCAAAAACTGCAAAATGATTGGCCATTGTATTTTCATTACAGCTTACTTTTAGCTGTAATGAAATACAATGGCCAATCATTTTGCAGTTTTTTGATAAATTTGTTTATTAGTGAACTGTATCATACTATAGGGGCGGCGCCAGGATATTTTCGTATGGAGGGCGAAAGTGTATACTTTGAGGGAGCGAAGCGACCGAGTGTGTGAGGTTGTGGGAGGGGGTGTCCCCCCTCCAACACCAGGGAGCTTTAGCAATTTTCACACTAGAATGGAGCTATATGGTGCATATAGGAGGTGAAATTCTCAAATGTTCAAATGATTGAAAACAGTGAATAGTCTTCAATTATGGTACGGTAATTTGCATAAATATGAATAATGCGAGCGAGCGGAGCGAGCTTGACAATTTTAGCAATTTCACAGCGGAAAATTGCCATTTGTTTCAATATTATTGTATGGGTATATTCGTTTTTATTACTTACGATTTGGCGTTATGGAGGGTAATATATAAACACCCGAGGTTGTGAAATATCATGTATGCGAGTGAGCGGAGCGAGCTTGAAATTGTTTGCAATTTCACATCGGCAAATCCCCAAATCCCGGAGAAAATGCGGGAGAATAGAGGGGAAAGGAATAAATGAAAAAAGGGACCCATGTCTAAGGGTGTTTTTTTTTAATGGGACCCATGTCTAAGGATTGTTTTAATGAAAAGGGGACCCATGTCTAAGGATCTTTCTTTAAATACCCAATATACGTGAGTACCCCCACCCCTGCCCCCTCGAAAAATCTTAACCGACACCCCCCAAAAAAAAAACTTCACCCCCACCCCTTGACAAAAATTCTGGGTACGCCAGTGCACAACGGCGTCAACAGTTTCTCAAAAATGGTGGGTGAGGGGGGGTGGGCATTGTGAGGGAGCGGAGTGACCGAGCGGGTCCCCCTCCCACCATAGTGGAACTGATTTTGTGGCTTGACATTGTGCGATATTTTGCATACTTGAGCCAGAAATGTCTTATTATAATATTTAGTACAAGCTATGGATTCAAACATACATAATGTGCGAAAAGGGTGGGGGGGGGGTGGGGGGGTGGAGATCAACATGTGCCCCCACAGACTCCTGCTGAAGCTCATGCACGCACATAATTACACCTCACCCACACACGTACACACACTTTCTTTTGTTTGGTTCATGTTTTATTCCTCAAAATAAACAGAACAAAAACATCAATAACAATTTCGTAAATACAATTTTGCATCATATATTTTATTGTACACGGATGTTCCATTACAGAAAGTAAATTACATATACATAACAATTTACATATACGAATAATGAGAATTGGAGGTTTTTAAGCTAAGATTTTAAAAAATAATTAAAGAACACATTAAAAAATCACCTTCTATCCTTCCCCCCCCCCCCCCACACACACACACACATACAGTAATAATACCAATATTGCGGGGGGGGGGGGGTGGAGACATTTTTGAAATAGGTGTTTCAAAATATCACTTTCGCTTTATGGCTATTATTATATTATACATGTATTGTTATTGTTATGATTAATATAATTATTATTTAATATATTGATTATTACTATCACCCCCCCCCCCCCCCGTACCAAAGCGTGTGTGTGTGTGTCGTATCTTTCATTAAACTGAAATTGTTATACTCTTATTATTAGATGTAAACATTGGACATGTTTTATTGTAAATGTTATATGCTTATAATTTGGAGAAATAAAAATAACTTTAAAAAAGTGTGTGTGTGTGTGTGGGGGGGGGGGGGGGGGGCTATATCCCCTACCCCCCCCCCCCCCCCCGATCTACGCCTGTGTGGTAATTTAGGATAATATGTAATTTATGAGCAAAATTATCATATTTTCATGCCTTTATTTTTTTGTATGCATTTACTTGAAACGCTTGCACATTTTCGCGGCAATCGGGCGTTGTGGGCTACCAGATCTTGGGGGCCAAAACTGAACTATCACTTTCACTGTACCTTTCTTCACCCAACCCCTATTAAAAACTAACTCTACGTCACTGCGTCTCCGTATCATGTATGCATGATGTTTAAATAAACATTTTCTATAAACAAGTGCAAAAACAATTTTCGAAACCTTACGGCGAAATTTTGAGCAGATTTGAATAGTCTATAGTCAGAATTATAGTTTTTCATTTTAAAATTAAGAATTAGATTCACTGCTTAATTTATGTTATATCGCAACAAAATAATAGAACAACTCGAATATGAAACTATTCCACAATTTGTTTTATGTTTTCTTGAAATGGATCGTCCCTCAAAGCCTTTACTACCATGGTAGAAAATAATAATAATAACATAGAGCGCCATGTATCTGGTTGCCCTATTCACAGGGGTATCATTACCCTTGGTCATCTTGAAACCCATACAAGTATCCTGCGCACCATCTCAACTCCCAGGGGAGCCTACTTGTTAATATTATATATATTTTTTCAAGGGGAGTGTTGGTGAAGATTTTTCAAGGGGGGTGTCGGTGAAGATTTGTTGAGGGGGGTGTCGGTGAAGATTTTTCAAGAGGGGGTGTTGGTGAAGATTTTTCAAGGGGGGGGGGGGTGGTCGGTGAAGATTTTTCGAAGGGTGGCATGGTGAGTATTTTTCGAGGGAGGGGGATGTCAGTGAAGATTTTTCGAAGGGGGGGGGGGGGGTCGGTGAAGATTTTTCGAAGGGGGTTAAAATATTTCTTAAGAGGGGGGGGGGGGGGGTAGCGGTGAGGATTTTTGAGGGAGGGGGTGTCGATGAAGATTTTTCGAGAGGGGGTGAAAATTTGTCGAGTGGGGGGTTGAACCCCCCCCCCCCCCCCCTCCGCCTCCTCCCGGGTAAGCCTTTGGCCCCCATCCTTCTTGCTGTTAACTGTTATGTTTGTGTTTCTAAAATTTGCCTTTATTTGCCCTCATTCGAACCACATTAATGCTTGTGGAAACTTTCACATTACAAAAAGGAGAATAAGGCTATACAGGGTGGCCCAAAAAACGGAACGGGGCACTTCCCAAAATAAAGTTTAAAAATTATGATGTCCATCGGATAGTGTGTCTTTTCCCAAGAAAAACGATACCAAGATCAGTCAATTTGGTAGTGTAGTTTTTTTAGGGCGCTATGAGTGACACCATGTCAGGTTCCCTTTTTTGTCAATTTTTACCAAGTCAGTGCTTGATAAATCGAACTTACTGTCATACGCGCGCCATTGTTAGTGTGCATTCAGCTGTGTGTCGAGAAAATGGGCATAGTTTCTCGATGCTATGACGGGCAGGAAGTGCGAGTCATTAGGCAGTGACTTGGTAACAAAATTACAAAAATGAGAACGTGACATGGTCTCACTTAAAGGGATAGTTGAGTTCTGGTAAGGAGAGTACAGTTTTAGTGAAACTGAATTTTAGTAACCAAAACCTGCATCATTACATTACAAACTAATAGTTATAACTAGAAAGGAACACAAAATTACAAATGACGTAGTAAAGATCATGTTATCGTTCAAAAAGAGCCGTTAAAACGTAAGAGGGCGCTCTCTAAACACTCATCGGTTTTAACCATTTTGAATAAAATATTGTGCATGTGATGCTTTGTTGAAATAGTGATTAGATAGAGAAATAACCAACAACTATTTAAATACCTATTTTGTAACTTTTTGAAAAGAGGAAGCATTTTTTTGAATTTTTAACGGCTGGTTCAAAACTCTCTAATAAACCCGGGGTCCCGGGTTTATTACAAATTGTTATATTTATTGATATTTCAGCCGTTTCTGAACCGATTTTGATGAAACAAAGATGATTTTATTGTTTAAATATTATGCTCTTTCAAATTTTACACTCAGTTTTTCATTACCTCACAAACCAATTAAGTAGTCTAGCGCCCTCTCTACCAAAACTCAACTTTCCCTTTAACCCTATCAAGCCCAAACTATTTTGGCGTTCCCAGGCCCAAGGGGGGGGGGGGGGGTGGCTCATAAGGCCCCCTCTCTAATTTATATATTATTGGAGCGACCACTTTTATATTTGGCACACATGCCAAGCAGTTCATGCCCTACAGATTGCAATCATACAAATTTCCTCCGGTCACAATATGAGGGCGCTTAGTATTGCATTGCTGTGGTTTTTGATGAGTTTTAGGGGCCATTATGTCCGCAAAGTAATTTGGGAGGTGACCATCAGATGAGGTAGCAAACATACTACAGTGCATGATAATATGTGTATGCAATTTCTTCAATTTTTACCCTGTTAACCTCAACCAAAGTGAGATTTGTCATTTCTAAATGCTTGTAGACATCAAGAGAAACCCCATAAGCAGTTAAAAAAAAAAATAATAACAAATAAAAAATACATCAAAACATCATAAGTTACACTTCTTATTAATTTAATTGTTTTGCGCCATTTTGCCTGTCCTCCTTTTGTAGGCCAAATTTCAAAAGTTGCGAAGTTATTGTCGTATATGAAAGAAAATGTAGTTTAAAAGCATGCCTGACAAAATTAGAGCTTGAAATCTCTTTTTCGTGGAGTTATAGACCTCAAAATAATATTTAAAAACGACTGACAGCGTTTAATTGTGCATTATACGAGGATTCACCCGGTGCGAAATTTCGCACACGGATTCCACGGACTACCACGTTGCTGCGCGTGACCCGTACGTGACCAGCGCACAGACCCGCGCTACGTGACCCGCGCACAGATCGAACAACGACGTAAGCGAATACAAAACAAAATACCGGTATGCAAACCTCGCTAAAACTGACTACATGTAATTGTATATTCGTCATTTTTGACACCCCAGTTTCATGTCGGCTTCACAATACCTTTACAAGAATAAGTAGGCCTACAATATTGTTGTAATACCTAGCTAAATCAGTCAAACGCCTTTATTGACCGAGATAGATTGGTGGAGGGACGCATTCGTTTTTCATTCGTAGAATCTAAATTACAGGGCTTTTCGATCTGGATTTTTTTTGTGTGTGTTACATTCATCCCCATCCGTCTACTGGAAACTGTTCAGACGATAT
Source organism: Echinarachnius parma (assembly GCA_037951105.1). Taxonomy (NCBI): domain Eukaryota; kingdom Metazoa; phylum Echinodermata; class Echinoidea; order Clypeasteroida; family Echinarachniidae; genus Echinarachnius; species Echinarachnius parma. The sequence goes on along the minus strand of JBAMJV010005124.1, from coordinate 14,536 downwards.
TTGTAAAAGGCGGACAGTCCCTTTAAAAACAAAGAATAATAAAAGAATTATCCAGGAAATTAATATGAGTCATATTTATTTGAGCGCAAACAATATGTTTTGGTTGGAAAATGTGAATCTCAAATTAAGACTTTTAGTTGTGGAGTGCCCCAAGGTTCTATTTTAGGCCCTTTGCTATTTTTAATTTATATGAACGATATTTATAATGTCTCTGATGATCTTCATTTTATTCAATTTGCAGATGACACCAGTGTGTTCATGTCCGGTAAAGATCCTTGTACGCTATGTAATACATTTAATGTTGAATTAGTAAATCTTTCTCAGTGGTTATTTGCTAATAAATTAGTTTTAAATGTTAAGAAGACTAATTATATGATATTCACAAAGAGACATATAAATATAGATTGTGAAGTCAAATTGGGAAATGAAAGTATTAAATGCGTTTCATCTCTCAAATTCATAGGGGTTACAATAGACAATACATTATCGTGGCATGAACACAATGGTGTCGTCTGTAATCAGGTTTCTAAAGGTGTTGGAATATTATATAGATTACGCCAATTGCCTCATTATATCAGGGGTGTCGATCCGTTTTTGAGATTGGGGGGCGAAATTTGAAAAAAATTTCCAGAGTGACCACTGAGAGAGCTAAAATCCCCACATTTGGCATGCCCGGAAGTTTTATTATGCGCTCATTGAAAGTGTCTTGATGGCTCGAAGACCTGACTTTGGGGGGCACCCACATTTGGGGACAATAATGGGGGTCCAGGGGGCGGAGCCCCCGGAAGCTTTTATATTTCAGACATTTGCTCCTAGCATGGGTGTTAAAATTGTATAAAATAGTGAACCTACTCATAACATATTTTTAAAGGGCATAGCGAGGAAAAATCCGAGCCTTGCATGAGATGGATCCACGTGATCATGTATACTATAGAGCCATCGATATAGTCTAGGGCATTGGGCTCCCATGAAACTAAGCAAGGGCGTCAACAATTTCTCAAAAGTGTAGGGGAGACATTGCACGGAAGCGAAGCGACCGAGCGGGGGAGGGTGTGGGAGGGGGTGTCCCCCTCCCACAGTAGGGAGCTTTTGTATTTTTGGGCGTGAAACTGTGCGATTTGGTGCACACCTGAGACAGAAATTTCACGTTATATGAAGTATATGTAAGGAACCAAACATAAGTAATGACATAAGGAGGGGGACAATATGCTCCTTTTTCAAATTTGGGGGGACATGATATTCCAATTTGATTTGCGTTCAGCGCATATGTACCGAGATTATTTTATTTTCCGTGTGCTATAGATGAGGGTTTAATAAACTTTGTTTGAGGTGTACGTTTGAGAATTACGCTGCCCAACCATTTCAAAAAGGTGAGTTCTCGCAACCCAAATGAAACTTGCAATATGAGAAACTGTATGCGCGCGATTAGCGCGCGGCAAAAAAGAGATTTAGAGTCCTTTTCAAACTAAAAAACGGCTATTTTGAAGATTAATTATTGATAAATGTGTCTTACTCCTCTTGGCATTATATCACTCGATTTGTTTTCTTCCTCATTTTCGGAATTATTGGGGGGGGGGGGGGGGGGCGAAATGATATGTTCGCCCCCCCCCCCCCAATATTTTCATGGGGGGTGGGGGGGGGCGACATTCATTTTTGAATGTACATTGTAACTGATTAATTTGCATGTTTCTCTCAGGGGACAAACCTCGATAAGCTTATTTTTGCTTTTGTTGTCCCCACCACATAATTTACTATTATTTAGTTTTATGTATACACCAACAATCCTATACCTGTATCTTACTGTGAATGTACACATGAATTGTATTTTAAATTGTGGAAATAAAATGAACTGAACTGAAGTCGTTTGTAATGTTGTATATGGCAATTCCACGAAAATGTCACCCAAGGATGGAAAAATGAAACTAATGGGACAGCCTTGTTAACTACTGGATAGTAATGAGGAAGGACATATTTTGATGACTAAAGGAAAAAAGATTGAAATTCAATGCAGAATTTTTTTTTGGGCCATTGAAGTTTGGGACAAAAATTGTATATATTACCCCCAAAAATGATGAAAATTTGCATTTGTTGTTTGTGAAATAAAATTTAAAAATATGGATCACTTCAGAACAATAATTCTACTTCTAATGTCTTGTTTATGCTTTGTTTTAACATCATAGAAAAGGAAATTGTGTAAAAATCTTTACTTTTGAAAACTGTCTATGGATAAAATCTTGATTCTTACAACATTGATGGTAATGTCCGTGACGTTTTAGATATAAAAGTTTTTGTAGAAGTCAGAAGTCCTAATTCAATTTAATTCAAAAATTCATTTGCAAAAGCTAGAATGTTATATCATAAAGTATATCAAGAGCATTTACTAAAATATTTTATGGCCTTGTCCAGAATGGCGTCACGGACATTACGTCACGGCTGCGTCACGGACATTACATACACAGTAAAAAAGTATAAAAAAGCCGAGCAAAAAATATCAAGCATTATTTTCTTATGTGAATGTCTTACTTTAGCCAAGAAATAAGATAATCCAAGTAACAGGGGGACCTACTACCTTCCTGGTTCAAGTTTTAATAAATTGTATCGTTAATCAGATAGTGAACTTTGGAGTCAGTACTCTGAACTATTTATAAAACTAATTCCTTGCTTAATTTGAACATGCATGTCTCAATAATCAATAAAGACTTGACTATAACTTACTGGGAGGAGAAAGAGATGTTAAATCTCATATAGTATGATCAAATTGCAAAAATATACTCTTAGTCCATGATTTTCCATGTGTTATGCCCATGATGTACACAACTTTTTTTTAGATTTTACAATTTTTGGCACAAAACAGCATTGTACCTCATTAAAAATGTATAATATTTTTTTTAATAGTTGAACATTTGGTTTACTGCACATTCTGTTGAAAAATTTCAAATTTTACAATATTTTGGAAAAACTTATTAATATTTTAAAAATAATTTTTTGCTAATTGAAAAAAAAATGGAAATATAATTTTTGTTCTCAAAACTGCTTGATTACATATCAAATGTACAATTAAAAAGTGTCATGCACAATGGAGCATTTTTTGCGGGTTATTTCTGAGTTTAGAAAAAGTGGACAAAAGTGTAATGTCCGTGACGCTGAAAATGTAATGTCCGTGACGCAACGTTTTGTGTCTAGATCACATATGCCTGGCCCGTTTCCCCCAAAAACAACTTGGATTCATTCATCATTGCCTTGTCTATAATTAAATACCTAAATCACCTTTGTGAGGTCTCAGAACTCACAGACTTTTGCAAAGATGTATATGGATGCAAAAAGTCATGTCCAAAAGATGTAATGTCCGTGACGGCGCACATTTCGCAGAATTACTCAGTAACGAATTGGATAAATGTTCTGAAACTTTTTTTGCATACTTAACTAGGATATTGTTTGTAATCAAAATAAAAGTTAGACATTAGTTAGAGGTATGAATTAGTAGTGGCATTGGAAAGTCATGAAAATTCTCTGATTTGTAATGTCCGTGACGCTGGAGTTGCCCTATACCTTTCGGGCATGGAAGTTATATTAGTTTGTAACGTTACTGTGCAGATTTTGGTTTCTAAAGTTCAGCCTTACCCCTACCCCTTTAATGTGCATATAGCTAGAAATGAGTGGCTAGTACAGCCCCCCCCCCCCCCCCCCCCCCCCACCCCACCCCCTCCGAAAGACTTTGGATTTGGGCAGTTAACTACCCCTCAGATTGGTTTAAGAAAATTAACTTTCACATAATGAATGAAAGAGCGTAATATCCCTTCCTTGTAATGTAATTTTGTTTAGGGCGGGGGGGGGGGGGGGGGGGGGGGGGGATTCAAGTGCAATACCTAAGTATCTGTCTCCCTGGCTTCCTCATTCAATGTTGGAGCTAGTGTCGCCAAAGCAATTATCACTTGAGTATTTGTAATTAGGTCGGAGCAATTGACGCCGGAGCAATTGTCACAGGAGCAATTCCCGCTGGAACAATTGAGGTCGGAGCAATTGTCGCCGGAGCAAGTGTCACCGGAGCAATTTAGGTTCAGAGAAATTATCACCGGAGCAATTGAGTGTCGTCGCCAAAGCAATTATAACTGGAGTAGGCCTACATGAATTTAAGGTCGGAGCAATTGTCACAGAGCAATTGAGGTCGGAGCAATTCTCGCTGGAGCAATTGAGGTCGGAGCAATTCCCATGGAGCAATTGTCGGCGGAGCAATTGTCCAAATTTGGCAAATTTTGGCCAAATTTTGGCCAAATGTGTACAAATTTGGCCAAATTTTGGCCAAAATTTGGCGAATATTTGGCCAAATGTGTATAAATTGGCCAAATGTGTACAAATTTGGCCAAATTTTGGCCAAAATTTGGCGAATATTTGGCAAATGTGTATAAAATTTGGCCCAAATTTTGGCGAATATTTGGCCAAATTTTGGCCAAATGTGTATAAATTTGGCCAAAATTTGGCCAAAATTGGCAAATGTGTATAAATTTGGCCAAATTTTGGCGAATATTTGGCCAAATTTTGGCCAAATGGTGTATAAATTTGGCCAAATTTTGGCCAAAATTTGGCCAAAATTTGGCCAAATGTGTACAAATTTGGCCAAATTTTGGCCAAAATTTGGCGAATATTTGGCCAAATGTGTATAAATTTGGCCAAAATTTGGCCAAAACTGGCCAAAATTTGGCCAAAATGTCCCTTATACGGATTAACACAGTAGATGACCTTTTCTATAAAGGTTACCTGTTTATAGCGCCCACAATCCTTGTTTCCTTCGGGTGGTCATTATACACTACACTGTTTTATGGAAGTTGTCTATAAAGATCACCTGTTTATAGTGGCCACATTTATATTTTCCCTTGGGTGGTGACCATATATACAAAGGTTTACTGTATGTTATTTAATGAACTGGTCTATAAAGGTCACCTTTTTATGGCGGCCACTATTCTTGTTTCCTTAACCCTAACCCTAATCCCTAACCCTAACCGTAAACGGAATTTTCGGAACCTGTCTATAATGGTCACATGATTAAAGCGGCCAATTTTCGTTTGTCTTTAGTGGTCATTATACTTCCAGGTTTTACTGTTGAATGCTATTTTGGGACCTGTCTATAAATTTAAGGTAACCTGATTATAGCGGCCAATTTTCTTGTTTCCCTATGGTGGTCATTATACACAGGTATGACTGTAAACGATACTTTGGGAACCTGTCAATAAAGGTCACCTGGTTTATAGCAGCCAATTTTCTTGTTTCCGTATGGTGGTCATTATACACAGGTATGAATGTAAACGATATTTTGGGACCTGTCTATAAAGGTCACCTGGTTATAGCGGCCAATTTTCTTGTTTCCCTTTAGGCCAAATACCCAGGTTTGACTGTAAATATATTTTAGAACCTTTTTATAAAGGTCTCCTGATAATATTTTTTTTTTCTCTTTCTTTAGCTGAGGGGAGCTCGTAGAAGGGCGATATGAGAGCGGGGTGAATTGAACGGCGGCGAGCTATACACGTGTCCCGCCACATGGCTCGCATGCATGGCTCGCAGTCAAGATGTGCATGCCGTATCAAAACAAAACCCATAGCATGGGGCTGATAGCTCTATGGATATTAGCCACGGCGGTTTCATAGACGAAACCTGTGTATAATAACCACCAAGAGAAAACAAATATTAGCCATTATTATCAGGTGACCTTTATAGACAGTTTACAGTCAACTCCCGGGTATACTGAAAAGAAAATTGGCCGCTATAACAGGTTGACCTTTATAGACAGTCCCAACATATCATATACAGTCAAACCTGTGTATAATGACTACCACAGGGAAACAAGAAAATTGGCCGCCATAAACAGGTTACATTTATAGACCAGTTCATTAAATAACAATACAGTACGTAAAACCTTTGTATGGTCACCACAGAAGGGGAAAATAAAAAATGTGGCCGCTATAACCAGGTGACCCTTTATAGACAGGTCCCAAAATATCGCTTATATTATCACAGTCATACATGTGTATAATGACCACCATACGGAAACAGAAAATGGCCGCTATAACCAGGTGACTTTAAGATAGGTCCCAAATCAAACCTGTGTATAGTGATCATCCAATGCAGACAAGAAGTGTGGATGCTATAAACAGATAACTTAAAAAAACAAGTAGGCTACGTTATTTAAAACTGTGTAATTCCGTATACAGTACCAGTAGCCGCCTATGCAACTGAAAATAGGTATGTAAACTTGTGGAGCGAAAATTTGGCCAAAATTTGGCCAAATTTTGGCCAAAATTTGGCCAAATTTTGGCCCAAATTTTGGCCAAATTTTGCGCCAAATTTTGGCCAAATAAAAAAAAAATTGGCCAAATTTTTGGGCCAAATTTTGGCCAAAATTTGGCCAAATTTGGCGAATATATTTGGCCAAAATTTGGCCAAATTTTGGCCAAATATGTAAAATGTTTGGCCAAATTTTGGCCAAATTTTGGCCAAAGTTTGGCCAAATTTGGCCAAATTGTCCCTATAATGCCACCATAGAATACACAGGAAAACAAAAGTCAAGGAGACCTGTAGGTAAATACAAGTGACCGAGGAACCAGAAGACCAACATCGAGGAGACCAATGCGAAGCAACATCATCGCGGACCTTGTGTAATACAACCTCAAACGAGTTAACAGAGAAGTCAAGAGACCATTAGGCCCAGGAGACCAAGGCCTATGGACCGAAGGCACAGGAGACTAAAAGCCAAGGAGACCAAAGACAATTATGAGACGAAGGCACAGGAGAACGAAAGGTCAGGAGACCAAAGGACAAGGGGACTAAATACACATGAGACCGAAGGCACAGGGGACGGAAAAAGCCCAGGAGACGAAGGCCCAGGAGACCGAATTAACAGGAGACCGAGGGCACAGGGTATCGAAGGTACAAGGAGATCGAATGAACAGGAGACCGAGGCCACAAGGTTCCGAAGGCCCAGGAGACTGAACGCCCAGGAGACCGAATGAAGAGGAGACCGATAGGCCCAGGAGACCGAAGGCACAGGCGGACCGACATGACCGAGGCACAGGGAGGACCGAAGGCCCAGATGACCGAAGGCACAAGAGACCGAAGGGCACGGCGACCGAAGCACAGGAGACCGAAGGCACAGGCGACCGAAAGGCACAGGAGGAGCCGAATGCACAGGAGACCGGAATGCACAGGAGACCTAAGGCGCAGGAGGACGAAGCACAGCGACCGAGGCCACAGAGACTGAATGCACAGGAGACCTAAGGCGCAGGAGACCGAAGGGGCCAGGAGACCGAAAGGAACAGGAGACCGAGGCACAGGGGACCCGAAGGAACAGGAGACCGAAGGCACAGGCGACCGAGGCACAGGCGTCCGAAAGGCACAGGCGACCGAAGGCACAGGAGAGCCGAATGCACTGGAGATCCTAAGCGCAAGGGACCGAGGCCCAGGAGACCGAAGGAACAGGAGACCGAAGGCACAGGGGACCGTAGCACAGGAGACCGAAGGCCAGGCGGACCGAAGGCACAGGAGACCGAATGCACCCGGAGACCGAAGGCACAGGAAACCGATTGCACAGGAGACCTAAGGCGCAGTGAGACCGAAGAACAAGGGACCGAAGGCACAGTAGGACCGTAGCACAGGTGACCGAAGGAACAGGGGCTGAAGGCACAGGAGACCGAAGGCGCAGGAGACCAAAGACACAAGAGACCAAATTATTTCCTACAGAATGTTTATCTTAAAAAACGCAGCATTTTCTTTCGGAATATGTTCAGGTTTGTTTCTCAAGTGTTTTCTGGATGACTACAATAAATACTATTACCTCTGTTAAAGTGCACCTGTAAGGTGTCAGATATTGCCCCAAAATGACATTTGAGACTTCAATCCTGTACCAAATCATTGTAAGATATGTCCAACTGATGTGTGAAAGATGACTTTATGAGGTTTATAGACCGTTCATTAACGCACTCGAACTGATATGATAGGTATCGTCATACTAAAGGGGCATTTGAAAAAAAAAAATCTACCATATTTTATCTCTCTTACCATAGCTAACAACAAGGTAGAAGTGAAACGAGGAAGCTCCAAGTAATTTTCGTGGAGTTAGACCACTTTACAGGCCATGACCTTAACATGTTAATGAATTGTATTGTTATCTCTCAGAGAATAACTAATACTGATCTTTGTCTCCATGGTGAGGTTTTAGAAAACAAAATACAGATTTATCTGGAAAAAGCCTCAAGGAACGTGAAGCGAAAATCAATCGCTGTTTCCCGCGATATCAGCCTGCCCAAAAGCATGATAAGCGGAGTGTGTTCTCTAGTCGTAGGAAGGCGATCCCAAGAATTTTGAACAAAAAATGTATTATAAAAATTTATATATGTTTTGGGGCGAAATCACATCATATTTGTGCAAAATCATGTGTTTTTTTGGCAGCTTTATAGGTGGGGAAGATATGCCCTTCTTGTTTCAATAAACTTAGAACATTTAAGTTAAGGAAGAATGGAACGTTGACGTTTGTCCTGGATCCTCGAGAGTATAACAAAACGTCTATAATTACTGGGGCGAAATTACGGCAAAAATCATGTGTGTGTGTGTTTTTTTTGTTAATTTCTTTATTTAGGCAAGACTGTCTTATGTTTTATTTCCGCTTTTTAGGTGAAAACAGAGGGAATAGAATGCAATTGTCTTGCATCCCTGAGAGTTTTGGAAAACACCAGTATTCAAGCAAAATCACATCATATTTGGACAAAATCGTTTTTTTTTAAGGGCCATCCTTTCTTTTTTTTTGTGGGGGGGGGGGGGGGGGGGCAGCTAGGTATATATGGTGCAGATTCTACTGCTCTTGTGTACTAGTAAAGTGAACAAAATGAAATGGAATATTTAGAAAATTCCGATCTGTCGAGATGGCCTTTATATCACCCCACCTATATAGCATAGCCGAGTACGAACGCTATATAATATAGTCATTACGAGGCGATACCCAAAAGAAATTAAGTAAAATCACTAATTTACAGCAAAATCCATGTTAGAGGGCAGAACTGCTTCGATTGGGAGGACGAATTTGTATTGAGCTTCCGACTATAGAGTGCAATTTGACATAAATCCACATCATATTCGGAGAAACCGTTTTTTGGTTGTTGTTGTTGCAGTTTATAAAAATGTGTTTTATTCGTTTTCTGATATGTCCACTGAGAAATGTGTGAAAATGTCATATTATGGTAATACAGACACTAATGTCATATGATCGCGTTATGAGCGAAGATGCAAAGTTATCTCACTAACTTATTGCATTGACTATGTACACAGATTTAATTATCCCGTAGATAATTATAAATTATAACACTTTAATCATACATAATCTTTATGACAAACGAGACACAGTATTTGGAAAACCAAAACCCTGTTCCAATGCTTCTATTTGGGTAATACCAATACAATGAGGTATGCGAGAACACCAGAGTTCTAATGACATTTTGTGGATTTTTGACCATAGTTTATGAATAATATTCCAGCGATATCAATTGTAAAAAGTCATCATGTCGCCCACACGTGTTGATATGTGAGGACAGGGCCTGGCCGTCCGTCCGGCTGATCTCACTGAATTTTAAGCCATCTTTGCCAGACTTTTTACTTTAAAATTAAATGTTAATAATGAAAAAAACAAACGATATATCCATCTCGCAAGTTTGACATCATTGTTGAAAAACAAGAAAATGGGCGAGGATAGTTAATAATGCGCTATAGAACATTATATAAGCGCTTTATATTAAAATGTAATATGTATAGTGTCTATCAATCATATCTTCAAAACTATACCCCTTGATATTGCATGAAATGATAAACAATGACAATTTTATTTGAAAAGATATTAATGAAAACGAATGATAAAGAAAATGAATGATAAATGAAACGAATGATAAAAGGAAAACGAATTGATAAATGAAAACGATATGATATACAAATAATACACGGTCTAGAGTGCGTTGTGTAAATGCAGCGCACGCGAGGTTTTGTAAATGTGCGTAGCGCCACATCTAGACAAACCGAGAGTGCGATGCATTTACATGACGCACCGATAATAAAGACCGTAGTATTATTTGTTTTATAAAACGAGCTGAACCACGGAGATTGTTTATTTTGCTGGATTATTTGAAACCAGACTTGCACAATTAGAACCCAGTTTATCCTACTCTCTAGAGCTGTGAATGATTAGTAATTTACATAATCATCATCACTACTGCACTCACTGACTGATTTCACTCTGCGCAAAAAGCTCTGTCAGAGTCAAATTCACCAAATTCAATTCGCCGAAAAATTGTCCGTAACAAGTGTGAATTATAAATGTCTGTATACATTTCCATTCCAAACTTAGTAATATATCAAACCACTTACCATATAATTACGAAACTGCCAAACATGGTATTTACTACGGAACAGATAATTTACAAAACGAAGCATTTTCATCTTTTTCACGATCACCGTCGCGAGTTTTTACTTCATGATCTAGATCGAAACAATGTAAACAAGCAGTGTGACGTCACAGCCGTGCAAATACCGCGCAACAAACAGTGACATCGCAAATGTGTTACGCAGTTCGTGCATGTTGTTGAAATTAATAAATAATCACGTGACAGGATTTAACCAATCACGTTACTGAATTTACCGGAGCCGTTTATAATAATATGAAAACGAATGATAAATGAAAATGTATTCTAAAGCAGTACTAACGTCGGATGAATATCATAGATCACTCACATAGTGCATGTATTTATATTTTAACAAAATAATTTTGATGGAAATTATTATTATACTTCAATGCCGTTAGGCCATCTGGCGGCCATACTTGTTTACCAAGACTCTTGGACACACTTTTCTACACTTTCTCCGAGTTGTTTCACATCACCAATACTTTACCGATTTCCCTATACGGAAACTCGGGCTGGCACGGTATTGCCTAGGTCACAAATGCTCCCGATGTTTTACATACGGCGGATTTTCTAGATTTCGTGGAGTTGGGATATCGTAAGATGGCTGCGATATCTTTGTGTAGCGTCACTCGCCGGGGCACTGTGCGATGACTTTGGGAAGTTAAAGCGAAAGTAATCGCCACGGTTCCCGTGCTTACAATTTGAGCGCTCAATGCGCATGCCTTATGACCGGCGCAGACATAGAGCCGACTCGACTGGTTGTCATTCCGATCGGCTCAGTTTTTCAGTGCCTCGCGACACACATTTTTGCCAGTCGAGATACAGTCGGATGCCAGTTGGGGCCGTTTCAACAAGATAAATCTGCTCCGACGACCGGGCCCAACTCTAGCCTGATTGAAAACCATCCGGTCGGGTCGAGTCGGCTCTGTCTGCGCCGGGCTTTACGGACTCGTATACGGACATCGCAAGCACGTCGTACGGCGAGGATAAAATACAACGGCGACCGCTGGATAGCCACGGCACCCCTGCGGCCGCCTTAAGATTTCCCCTAAAAATGTCAATCGTACGGGCGCCTTATCCCGAATCGGAGCATTTGTGACCTAGGCATTAGTTGTAATCGTTAAAGGCATAGTTGAGTTTTGTATAGAGGGGCGCTACACAAAATATTTTTTGTGAGATAATAACAAACTGAGTGTCAAATCGAAAGAGCATACAATTTTAATGACAATAAACAAACTTTATTTGATAAAAATCGGTTCAGAAAGTGGCTAAAATTATCCATAACATACTAACCATTTGTAATAATTGTGGGGCCCAACAATATTCGATAATTTTGATCCAGCCGTAAAAAAAATAAAAAAAAATGCTTCCCTCTTTAAAAAAAAAAATACAAATGAGGTTTTAAATCTAACTGATTGAGTGTTTAGAAAGCGCTGCCTCTTGAGTTTTTAACGTCTCTTTTTTTTTTTTTTAATCGATTATAGCAGGCTTTTTACTAGTTGTTAGTAATTTTGTATACAATTTCGAGCAATGGTGGAGTTATCATTATTAGTTTTTAATGTAATGGTGCAGGTTTTTGTTACTAAAATTCAGTTTTGACAAAAACTGTACTCACTTTACCAAACTCAACTATCCCTTTAATTGCGGACCTCGAAGTCAAATTTTCTTTATAAGGGAAACAAGAAATTCGAAACCTATACTGTACATTCAGATTATATATCCAAGCTACGCAAACGATGCTAACGCGCAGTGGCGTAAATTGATGAGCTTATTATCACGAAAAGTGTGACCAAATTGGCTCGTAAAGATAAAAACGTGATAATGCGGACATAGATGTTTCGAGGTGATGATGTGTATAAAAGATATTTATATCAGAGGAATATATTATGGCGAAAAAAATAAACGGAAAAGCACCGTAAACAGGAGAAGTACGATAATATGTTGACGCTTTTTAAACTATTGATCGGTTTTTATCAACTTTCACCGGCTTGTGTGTTTTGGTCATCCATTATGATAAACCAAAACAAACTGTCCGCAATTTCAGATAACAATAAAAATAGCCTCTAATTGCAGTGGGCATAACTATTTTATGAACACAGATGGAATTTTATGCAAAACAACTGCCATACATAACATAACAAATAGATATGGAAGAGGAAAGGATCACAATTTTTACTGCTTTGAATAGGCGTTCGCTGTGCATGAGTCTACCTAGTGTGCGTGTTTGTGTATTTGAAAAAAGGGTGTATATTTGTGTGTGTGGTGGTGTGTGTATGGTGTGCGTGTGCGTTTTGCGTTTGTGTAGTGTTTGTATGTATGTACTTGTGTTTGTGTGTGTGTGTTCGTTTTTGCGCGTGCGTGTATGAGTGTATGTGCATGTAGTTTGTGTATGTTTTGTCGGTACGTGCGTGTTACATTGCGTACGTATGGTGTGGAATTGTTTGTATTGTGTATGTATGAGTGTGTGTGTATGTGTGTAGTGCGTGTGCGCCTGTTCTGGTTGTTATGTTTTGTGTTGTTATGGTATGTGCGAGCGCCGCGTCTGTCTGCTATGCATGTGTGACGTACAATCTTTGCATACATGCAAATCGGCATTAACGTCAATTTATAAATAAAAAAGAAAGAAGGGAGAAAGTAGAAAAAAGGTAGGATTAAAGAAAAAATCGCTAGTGGTTCGTCCATAGCTATATCTCGCCCCTTGAGGTTACTCCCCGAATCTAACCATCAGCTCCTATCATTCGCAAATCTGCCCCTAATCCGTCCCTCAAGATTGCGCGGGGAGCGGGAAACGTGACTAAATAAACTACGGTAGGGAGAGGGCGCGCAACATGCCGATCGCTGGGGGAAATACATGATAGCCCTTATTAAGAGGAATCCCGAAGAGATTGAGAGAGAGAAAACATTCTAGCTCAATTAACTAAGGAGTAAGGAAAAAAGAAGAGATAGCTACGTTAAGAAGAGCGATAAAGAGAAACAGCAAATGATAATGAAAGGCCTTGGTAAAAAGCAGTCGTAAAGAGACTGAGGGTGATACAAAAACATGGCGAGCTCATTTTGAGAGAGCGAAACAGCAGGAGAGACAGAAATGATAGCTAACAATGAAATGAAGACCTGAAGAGAGTTCGCAAAAGCATGTTACATTATAATTATACTAAGAGTTGTATGGAGAGAGACAGACTGATACCCGTCATAAAGACGATGGTCCTACAGAGAAAGAGAGAATAAAACAAACATGATAGCTAAATCAATCACATTAGTAATAGAGAGAGGAGAAAGACCGATAGCCATAATAAAAGGAGTCATACAGATATATTGAAAGAGAGAGGTGAGGAGGGAGATGGTGGGAGAACAAACATTTTGATTAAACAGTTAATGATGAGATTGTATAAATATAAGAGAGAGTATAGTAGATGAGAACAGATTACGAAAAAATACGAATTCGCAAGAAACAAAACAAATCTCAGGACAGGACTCTGAAGTTTGTCAGTGGAAAGTTAATAATAATACGTACCGCAAATCATGGATAGTACTAGGAGAGTACTATCCATGCGGCAAATGTTTGAATCTTTCTATTCCGCGAAAGCTCAACTGGAAACAAATAATAATAAAGACAAGGGAACGTGGACATAAAACACGAAACATCTGACGTACTTCATGAGGTATGCTGAGGTATGATATATTATACTATTATATATATTATTAACTGCTGAAGTGTAGCGAACGGTTTTAAAATGCATTTGACGAATCAGTCGCACTAGGAAAATGCAGCCACACCACACAAAGAATGAACGGAAATGGCTATTTTTAAAGAAAGGGAAAATAGGGAAAAACCGATAAAGTATCTAAGATTTGTAAAAGGAAAAGAACCCACACAACATGGTTTCTAAACATGCATTATGATTTAAACTATGATTTATTCAACGACATGTAAGTAGTTTTGTTCTTCTTCCCTCATCTTTAAATACAGTCCCTTCTCCTTCTTATTTGTTAACCTTTCTGCTGTACTATCATTCTTATGCGCTGTCGTGCACATTATTGTGGTGGATATAAATATAAATATTAATTATTATTTGGACTATTATCTTACATTATTCAAAGTCAGTACA